>VOMN01007206.1:0-11134 GCA_014899125.1 Orchestia grillus
GTTTATAGCCGAATTTGATAAATTTTCGGCATAGCTTCGGGTGTTTAACGGTAGTTTTTTTCACCTTTGTTCCCATATTTGCAAGATTTGGTCAAGAAGTATGTGCAAACTTCCTTCTTCTTCGTGGTCTTGCCGTATGTAGGGTTGGGACTTCCCTGCTTCAACTCAACAGCCTGACCTCTACTATTTTCATCATTTACGTTCTCTCTTCCCGGCTCGGAGAATGGGTGTGCAGGCGGTGTGGAAACAAGGAGTGAGGGAGAAAAGGGAAGGAGTGAAAGGGATGCTGAGCTGGGCTGGGCTGGGGGATGCCTGGATGGGGGCAATTATAGACGAGTTACTTCGTAGCTGCTGCCGCCGCCTGCAGAAGTTCTCATGTAATTTAGTTGCAGGGCCACAAGAGCGAAGATGAAACGCTAATTAGTTTTGATTCTGTTGCAAAAGAGTAATTATTGTGAAACGTCACACAAATCTTGCAGGTGTGAGGTGGTCTCTACTACTGATATCTTCAAAAAGTAAACGCCGCACAATCATCTCAACTTGCAAGTAACAGATTCACAAGTCATCATGGATAATAAAGCTGTGAAAAAAATTATATCGTAGTGTGTAAGGTTTTTAAGTTCAGTACTGCAAGAGAGATGCGAAGTGGGTTCAGCGAGGTGGAACTTGAAGTAGGGGACTCCCCGACCCGAATTAAGCTCTTCGTTGGGACTCTCACCAAAACTGCCGCAGTGACCTTTCTGTCGGGCGATAGCCAGTCTTCTCATCCTTTTGAGCTCCGCCCAAACAAGCAATCCATTCCATTTTCTTCGAAAAGTTTGACGGGTCGTTCTCCCTGACCTAATGAATTTTTTTCATTGAAATTTCCAAGTTAAAAAACTATAAGCCCCTCGAATGATAGACCTCTAACTCAGGGAGGGAAACCAGTTTAGAAAATGTTTGCGAGGCAGATTCCATTTGAGGCGGTCCGTGCGTTGCCAAGCGCTTCTTTATTCTCCACACAAACGTTGGCGTTCCCGGGCATGAGGCTCGCAGCACCTTCAGCACCATATGTCAATTCTTCCTATAAGTTCGTTCAAGAACGTATGGGTACATGTACTGCACAAGCCGCATATTTTGCTGAGCATATTGAGGCAGCTTAGAAAGTGTGTTTTGCGAAGTTGCTATCAGGACTATATATGTCCAAAACATTCAATAAGGCTAATATTACCGATAATGAAGACAAGAAAAAATTTCGAATTGTCAACAAAGTAAATTACACCTGGATTCTTTTGCTTCAGACACAAGATCATATCTGAAGAGAGATAATATTTACTCATCATGTTCTTTATTATTCTCAGTAGCGCCGGATATACAGTAAGTACTTACGTAGAAGTCCTAAATTTGTATTCATCCTAGAATTTCCATGAATTTGTTAGATATCATTCCTCGGAACAATTGAAGGTAAAATATCTCATCATGTCCTTGGAAAAATGAAGCTCTAAATGACACGTGAAATTTCTTCTGCGACTATTGCGGAGAAGCTGGCTACTCCATTGCGTAGTTACTTACGCTGACCTTTTGTTATAGTTGAGGGATTCGTAATATGGCAATATAGCGAGGTCTTGAGGGCAAAGCGCTTAATTCCAAAATGTATAATAGAATTCTTTCTTTCTCAGACGAGATAAAAGACAGAGGTGACATTCCTGATGTACCCAATTTTTTTATTAAGCTTCAAGCTACGAAGAGGGGACATGTATTTTTTTTGAGGCACTCCTCCCTGTGTCTCGTGTGTGCAAGAGAGTCCGAATTTGTAACTAATGATTCTCGTACAGTAACAAAAAAAGTTACAAGGCTCCACCCACTAGAAAAAATACTGTCGAATAAAATAATTTTCACAATGTTATTCTAAAAATTGCTTTTTGGACACTCTTTCTTAGATCGTCACTCCCAAACCGAGAGACTAGTAGAGAAAGAATGCTATTTGTGGAGCCGCAGCTGATGCTTTCATTTATTTGACCTTCAAGTAAAAGTTCAGAGGGCCAAAAAAAGCGCCTCTGCTATACGCTCGCAGCGCTCGCCTCAAGTCCACGCCCGCGCGCAGGTCAATGTCGAGTTGCGAGCGTCGCTGACGTCGCCTCCCTGCAGCGCCAGCGTCACCAATGGTCGCCGCCTTCTCCACTTCCTGCCTGTCGGGGGGCTCAGTTCTGAGGTGCTTAGCGGTAACGATTTACTGAACACTTGGAACAATTCTCATCCTGTCTGTCAGCTGAGATGCAGCTTCTCAAGTCTCAGGAGTCGAGAATGTACAGTAGCAATCAAGAAGAATGTCCCACTCTAACGTGTTACAGTCTACTATGGCAGTTTCTTCTATCCTCTAATGTACCGATAAGCTTACAAACAAATACAATCATGAGCTATTTTAGGTAGAAGTTATTATTTTTTCACTCCTGTGGAATAAATTAATTACAGTGAAATATAATATCTCACTGCTACTAACCAACTAGGTAAAAGTTCATTCTCACCTCCGTAAATTCAAACTAAACCTAATCCTAATTTTCTTTAGCTTCTACTTATAGCGGGAGAGCTTTGAACATTTAAGGAACATTTAGGAACATTTATGTGAACAAAAATGCTTCTAGGAACATTTAATAGCATTTTAACTTCTTCTAGTAACATTTCTATTTCTGTACAGTCAAACTGAAGGGAAATTTAATCATACTCTTTTGTAGCTTACCCACATTCAGGGAGCCGTCGTACAAAAATTCCTCGAGCACGACTGTAACTATGCGACACGCACGGCAAGCATGAGGCTGCCCTGCGTCAGCTGCACCTCCTCCGGGGTCGCCTCTGGAGGGCCGAGGTAGTGCGCTATTTTTGCTCTTATTCTAGCTCTCACATTTTAATAAATTTGGTATGTAAAACTATACTCCAGCTTCTTCAATCCAAACCTAAAAGTTGACCATGAGGTTCTTCTTTGAATGTAAAAAATATTATACACAAATGAGGACTAGCTTCAGTCTATAAAAACTAAGCAATGGCTAAAATTTCGAACATTTACCAAATCAAATAGAAATTACTGGCTGAACTGCCCATCAGCCATATTCTGTGCAAATTGTAACTACGAAGGCAGTCTAAAATGAGTAACACGCTCAGACTCACAATAGCTAATTTTGAATTTTCTAAATTTGAATTACGGGAACTTTAAAGTAATACTCATTTCCTTTAAGAAAATATTTTTTCCAAGCTATACTTCGAACCAATTTTAAAATTGAAGGTACACAGCGCAGCGCATCTGCGTACGGGAGTTCACCATGCAAAGAGCAGGAAGGGATTCTTCGCAGCTGCTTCAGAAAGCGAAACCATCGTCGTCTCCCAAAATTTGGATCCATTTCCTGTGGTTTTAAAGTGTTCTCCGATTTCAAACTTAACTATCCCACAGAGAAAACTTAGCTATCCTTCAGGGAAAATTGAGCTATCCTCCAACGAAAACTTAGATGTGACCCAGCAAAAACTGAGCTATCCTTAACCAAAACTTAGCTATCCTTCAACCAAAACTTAGCTATCCTTCAGCGAAAACTTAGCTATCCTTCAGCAAAAACTTAGCTATCCTTCAGCAAAAAATTAGTTATCCTCCAGCAAAAACTTAGCTATTCTTCAGCAAAAACTTACCTATACTTCAGGGGAAAAAAATCTGCTCGAACTTATCTCCCTTGATACTGCTGCATTGCTGACCTTGTCTGCATCAGCCTTGTGTGCATCCGCCTTGTGTATATCAGCCACGTGTGCATCATCCATGTATGTAACAGCCATGAGTTCATCAGCCTTGTGTGCATCAGTCATGTCTGTATGAGCCTTGTGTACATGAGCATTGTGTACATCAGCCTTGTGTGCATCAGCCTTGTTTGCATCAGCGTTGCGTGCATCAGCTTATGTGCACCAGCCTTGTGCACATTAGCCTTGTGTGATTAGCTTTGTGTGCATCACCAGTGTGTGCATGGGTCATGCGGGCATAGCCTTGTGTGCATGAATAATGTGTGCATCAGCCTTGAGCACATAGATCATGTGTGCATCAGCCTTGTGTACATAGATCATGTGTGCATCAGCCTTGTGGGCATCAGTCACACGGTAGCAAGTGCCCCCTGATCAGGAGCCCATCGGGGCTTGAAATTCACAACTATCGTAGCTGTCGGACTAAGGTGAAAAACTTGCGTTCAGCACACATTGAACGTAACTTGAGTACAGTAAAGATATTCTAGTGAGAACTTACGTAAAACGGTATCATCGAAGCGGGTCGGAATTTGTTAACAACGAAGCGGCCAGTTACGTGATAATTCAGCCAAAGAGATGTTGACCGAATTTTGGCGAGGACGAAATTAGATCATAGCTTTAATTAATAACAGCCGTCGGAGAAAGAAAGCACATCATTTTAAGAAAACTCGATTCGTCTAGTACCACTTGGATGACTTTCTCCAGTGTATTGTATACAACACAAATTTGATAAGGCCGTTTAATGTCAAGTACGAAGCTATGTTCATCATGTTTGTCTTTGTTGAACAAGGAGGAGAGGAAGGTTCTACATTATTTCTTGGAAATAATTTTGATCTGGTATGATATACAACAAGACAACTTAGCTAGCATTTGTAATTTTAAAAACCGTCAATCTTTTCAGATATCAATTTTCATAGACCATATGCACAATTAAACGTGAAGGTAAGATAGTTAGAATCTAACAGTTAGGTCAAGCATGAACCATTACCTGCTTTGCAGATATTTGGTTAGCTATTTATATTGTATTTAGTAAAAAACTTACGAAATTGAGCAACTTCGTTAAATCATGGAACTTAACGGTCTCAACAAAATGAGGATAAAAATTTCCACCAACTTGTGACTCGCTAATAAAATGTTATGTACCTCTGCATAAATTTTTTATCATTTGAACAGACTGAATAAAAAATCAAATACCGTTTTATTTTTCATGAAATACACATAAATTATGAAACTCCCGTAGGAGTAAAGGAAATCACTAGAGCAAATTAATTGTAGCGATCTCAATGAACGATTCAAAATTATCATGTACGCTAAACACAAATTTCTTTATAAAGCACAATCATCACGTAAATCTCCCGGTCAGTTGCTAATGGGTTGATGCACTTTATTTTACGCTCAACGTAACTCCACTTACGTGAACTCTGTGGTGTCACAAGGTTACTTGGAAATCTTGAGCGCAACTTGTTCGATTAAAGCACACATCGTAGCAGCGTGGACCTAGCTGGACTCACTACCAGCTGATCGCCACGGCTTCGAAACTATTTTTGATAATCCGCTCAAAGGCCTTATCAACAACGGGTCCAGGTGCCCCTCTCCCCCCCCCTCCTTCTCTCTGAAGGTGCGAGATAGCATTTCAAGAAGGGCGAGAAGTATGCGTAATATTCAGATAGTTTAATAAAATATTTTCCATTGTTGATCAAATTTAGAAAGAATGTACAACCTTTAACCAAAACTATCAATAAATTTGTTGGGGAAGAGAGAAATCCGTAAAATTTGCTAATGGCTGTACCATTGGCGCAGATCAGAGTAGAATGAAGCACATGATAAACTTGATGAAATGAAGGGGTCTATGTAGGCTATGAATACTTGACATGGCGTAATGAATTTTTCTCGCTTCGAGAGGATTGCTGAGCCCATACGAGTAAGCAGGTATTTACCACAATACGCACCAGTGTTGGAGGCGTCACACGGAATGTTTTGAACAAATACTTCTTTACAATTGTATCTTTGTGACGTCACATGCTGTTCATCTCCATGGGAATTGAGAATCCATTCTATTTAAATTCGTCTCATTGCAAATTCTGTATTCATTAAAATTATGTATGACTCGTGCTAAGTTTTCAGTTCAGTCCTAAAATTTGCACTGATCAACGAATAAGTATTCAAAATTTATTCATTATTACTTTCTCGATCACTTTTTTTCAACGGGTGCATAGAGTAACATACTCTACCCACATTATGAAACGTAGCTATTAGGAAGAAACATGCCTCATGGTAATATTATATGTACATAGTTTTCGGTATATAATACATCAAAGAGCGTGTGACCACTTTGTATTGGTATGCCCGGTTCCGCTGGAGCATGTCCCTGCATGCCACACCTCTGTCACACTTTGGCGTGGCCGCAACGCAGGCACGGTTGCATTGATTAATCTCTATTTATGCCTCGCCACGCACGGTCCTTGCGTTGATTTTCTTCTTCATCCTCAGAGAGCCACATATTCAAGGTGTGGCAAGAGGAACTGACGTACGTGTTTATATAATGAAAACGAATAAAATAAAAAATGAACAAATGGATTTTTACTGTCTAAATACATAGTGGTGTAATGGTGTTTCATTTTGTTTTATGTTCAATGTTCTTGTTACTTCTTTCTCTCATTTCGCTCTTATTAAACCAATAACTGTATCCGATCATTTTGCCTCACTCCGTACTTGAAGCTGTGACTCCCAAGTGATCAATGTCGACACGGTCGGGGCAGTCTTGCGCCACCAAGCGAGGACATTCGTTATTTTTTTTTGGACGGCAATTCGAGCATTTAATTTGGCATCGCACAGTCCAGTTAAAGACTAATGAGGCTCTCTTATTATTTAATATCTACTTACAATTTGACCCGGGCTTGTACCGTTATTGCTCCACCGCGTATTTTTGGATTATTCAAGCTAAGTATTTTGTTCGTTATAAGGCTTAGATTTATTCATTTGCTATTCATTGTATGTCGGGTTTCGTTCAGTTATTTTGTACAAAATTCATTTCTTGCTCCCTTTGCATCAATTTACGTTTTCATGATTAGCGAGGCATCGAAACATCACTAGAGATTAATTTTCATACTAATAAAGTTAGCTACTGAAGCGTTTAAAATAACCGCAGTATTTCATAATGAGTGTATTTAGCATTGTGATATCAGCACTACCATTTTCTTAAACTTGCGTGATAGGAAAAAAGTAATAACACAGATAAACGGTGACGTCAAGCGTACTAACGAACTTTACATCATTTGATTGCCTAAGGAGAAAATTTACATGTTCCTCATATCGCTCGAAACCACAGCTACCAAACAACAAAATTTAAAAAAACAATTAGTCGACATGTTCATGACAGACATAAAATCTCACTGCACAACCTTCTCAGCGCCCACCATCCTGCACCACTGTGGGCGCGTCCTGAAGTCGGGCCGTTATATAAAATGCCGTAGTACATCTACTGAACTACTTATTGATTTATCGTGCATCTCTGTAAACTATAAAACGATTCACGTTTATAAAACTTCGATGTTATCTTTGCGAAATGTATTTTTTAGTCATTGAGTTTGAGTTATGTCTTGGTTAATTTAAGCTCTTCGGACAAAAATTAGTCCCTATCGTTATTCGAGTTGCAGTGATTTACTACGTTCATCAATCGGTTTTTAAAGCTGAGACTGAAGTTTAGGTTGTACGCAAGTGTTGAGCAGGCATCATTCTTCATTCAAACTGGAAAGGTATGGACTTGTTTCTTATTTTCTTCCAAACAGTGGGACAAAAGTAAGACGTCTCTGATTGGCAAAATCGGGCTGTTGCATTTGGTCGGGCTAAGGAACACTCAGTGAAAGAAGCATCGGAATTCACGAGTGATTCATGCCGCACTGTTATGCGGGCCTACCAGCGATAGAAACAATCCGGTGTATACGGTAATTCAAGGCAAAATCGTGGTAAGTAAAAAATTGTAGCCGCCGTGTGTCCCGTATTATTGACCGGAATCGCTTTGCCTCATGGATGAAGCTACTGTAAAACATCATTGATGGCCTTTCTCACGCTGTTTCTGAATGGAACTCCATGTAGGGAAATCCACGGAATGGATATGTGAAGCAGAGTGGCTCGTAAACGGCCGATGTTAACTCCAGCCCACAAGGCTACTCCTTTAAGCTGGTGCCAAAGCACACGCACATTAGATTGTAGAGTAATAGAGAAACGTCATGTGGTCAAATGAACCACGATTCTATCTTTATAGCAATAATGCTCGCCATCGTGTTCATCGAAGTCCTCAACGAAGCCTACACTCATGTGACGATACCTTAATTGATTCCAACACGATTTACGGTTGGGTTTTCAATGCCTTGCAACTACTGGCGTGGTGAGGGATGTGAGGAATGTGTGGTTTAAGCTTCATTTTCCAAGGAAAGTACTCCCTGGCTACGTGAAATGCCTTGCCTGAGCCGGGATTCGAACCCTGAACGTCCCGGCTGTGAGGCCATCACGGTAACCAGTACGCCATGGAGCCCATGGATACAAGGTGGAGGAAGGTCTGTATTGTTCTGTGAATGTTTTAATTACACATAAGTGGGTGCTTTAGTCAAGGCATCTATCAAACTGAACCCTCATGGTGACATTGAGCTGCTTAATAATTAAGTTTTGTAATTTGCCTAAAACCAAAATAAAAAAACATGTTACTTTATCTATTTTTCAAGATGACAACTGCTGGGTGCATCGTGCTAGAATTGTCATTAATCGGCATGACAGTAATTCAGAATATGCCAGGCATTTATATCGGCCAGCTAAGTTCAAAAACATTAACTCAATAGAAAATTCGTGTGATCACATATGTACACCGATGAGTTAGACGTCGAGAAGATCGTCCACGTACTATAGCCGTACTACAAAATCAATTAATGCAATAGGATTTAAAATCGTCCAGGTGTACATTAGGACACTTTTAGACTCAATGCTGAGCAGAATTGCCCCCATTATTCGTGATCGAGGAGGTCCTACATCATATTATCCGCTGGTAACTAATTTTTTTTCCGGGGAGCTTCCATATTATTGTATTTCTTATTTATTATCTTCTTTGATTCATATTCGGTGAGCAATCCGTAATATGCTCTTCAATACATTAACAATACATTTCCTCATTTTGGCAATTTGAAATGTACACAAGAACTTTCGTATTCAGTAACGAATTTTCTATTCTGTTTCTCACCAAACTCTGCTGGTAGTCCTGTTGACTCCTGCAGTGCAGCACGCACGCAGGCTCCTTTAGATCCTTTCTTGGAAATTGAAGGTTGAATGACATTTTTATACATTCTAGTGTCTGCACCCGGGAATTTATCATGAAGATAAATGCATGAGTTGAATTCATCAAAAATTATACGTTAAGCAGTTTTGAAGTGTCATGGTATGTTGTTAACTGTGACCGTAAGCTTCTCGGACACAAAAACAGTCTCCTGCAACTAATATGGTACAGGACGTATACGAGCACGAATAATGGTGGCAATTCTGAGCGGTATTGAGTCTACAAGTGTCCTAATGTGCACTTGGTCGATTTTAAACAACTCTTGCGTCAACTGATCTCGTAGTGCGGCCACAGCACGTAAACGATCTTCTCGACGTCTAACTTGTCGGTCTTGGTGGTCCCGCAAATTTTCTATTAGGTTCATATCTGGGGATTTCTCTTGCCAAACTAAAAGCCTGACATATTCTGCATGATTGCGTTACCTATTAATGACAATTCCAGCCCGACGCACCCGGCAGTTGTCATCCTGAAAGATTGGCAAAGCAACATGAATTTCTTCATTCAGATATTGCGAAGATGGCAAAATTTTGTTATCCAGGTATGTAGCCATGCTTGTTCAGTTTAATCGATGCCTCAAGCAAAGGACCCAGTTCTGTGCACTTCAAACAGCTCTAGAATATGACAGACATTCCTCCTCATTGTATCGCCCCTTGCACGCAGGTTTTGTTGAAGGGTTCATGAGGCCTCCGATGAACAGGACGGCGAGTATCATTGCTATAGGGATAGAATTGTGATTCACATGACACTTCTACACTCCTCTTAGTGCAACATGCTTGTGCTTTGGCCAAGCTTAACCCTTTCACTCCCGTTGGGATAATGCGTCACACAGATTTAGTGTGGGTGATCTGGGGCTCAAATGGCACTTACTCCACATTTGTGACGTCACAGTACCTACGCTTCGCTAGTTACTTGAGGCCTCGTGTGAACTCTCAGCCTATTAGATCCCGCTTTCATCAGTGGCGCAATGGATTTCATATCACTTTTTATACAAGCGAGCCTAATGTTTTCTATTATACCAACGGGAGTGAAAGGGTTAAACGAGGGGCTTCACAGGCAGGCGTTAACTTCGGCGGTTATCGAGCCACTCTGCTCCAAATATCCATTGCGTGGAGTTCCTTACGAAGAATTCATTCAGGAGCAGCAGGAGAACGCTATCATTGACGCTTCACATTAAGAAAGAAAGAAAAAGAACATACGTTTATTCCGAAATGAATTACAAACAAACTATATACCTTTCGGTTTTTCAATTAAGAAAATTACAGCCTTAAAATTGAAATATGGAAGTCTCGATGGAACTTTTAATTGAGATTTGTAAGACTACAATTTAAAAATTACGTGTGGAAGTAGCTTTGAAACTTCGAATCGTGATTCTAAAACCGTTCTTAAGCATAGAGAGTGAAGCGTGATAATATCTCTTAATATAGCAATTACAGTGCAACGATAACGTATTGTAACCTAGATTCTTTTATACATACCATAAACCGCAAAATTATAAGAAAATTCGAATCTATCCGAATTCTATACAATGAAAACAATAAAAAGCGTTGATTCCAAAATCAGTCACGACAGGTGTGGTCACATTGTTTTCTCCATCATTAAGACTGTGACTTTAATAAATGCGAATGTCACGTTGAGACTCCAGTTGTGATTCTGAGTTCATTGACCTATCACTGAGCGCGTAAGTAATGATCAGCACGTTGGATTAAATATTAACCAAAACCATTGTATGGTTCTTTATACAATTCTGATCAAATGCAGGAAATTACAGTTGGCAGATAGGGTGTGAAATGGAAAAATATAGTTGAACCTATAAAGAATTATACAGAATGAAGTAACGATAATNGGTACAATGAAACTTCAACGAAAATTGTGAAGACAGTAAAACGATTACATTCAGTTGAAACATGTGACTAAATATCTGTAGAAAATAAAAGAGTGATGTCATGAAGTAGAGTTATGATATATTAAAATAACAATAGTTTGATCCTCTCTTGGTCCCTTTGAAGAAACAAGAACATTTTAGGAAAATATTTCTTAGAACACAGAAGATCATTTCCCACA
>VOMN01007207.1:0-15143 GCA_014899125.1 Orchestia grillus
GAGAGAGATATACCAATGATTGTAAAAGCAGGTCGAAGAATATATTTCTGGTACCGAGATATAATAGAAAACGGATGAGAAAGGACTCGGACAGTATTTTTACTCAATTATGAGTTGATCGTCAGATGTGGACGTGAGAAAAAAGGCGCGTCCGAATAATTTTGCCACATGTAATGATAAAGAGGTGTTTCAGTGAGGTAGCGCATATATTAATTAGTGTAAGAGCTGAGAGAAATAAAAATAAACAACCGTGGATGGGAACTATGACAAAGATTAAAGCATAGCCTAATGCAGTTGTATAAAAAATAGCAAAATTAGGCGTTCATTGTATATATGTAAGCACGTAGTAATAGGCTACATTGTGAGCTACACTATATCTAGATCGTGTGACTATATGCAGGCAACACTCACAGGCATGGGAAGCTGTGCGCTGGCGTAGACGCCACATATTTGGGCTCAACCCCATGCAGAGCTGATCAAGCAACGCTGAGGGGCTGTAACCGATACGTCTCTAGCTAACGAGGGAAATCCCAAAGAATACTTCGAGACCGGCCAACGGTTGCATTCCAAAGCTGTAGGCGTTGGAATGTTCTTGATGTGGCACAATAAGTGCTTAGCACCATCGTAATGTACTGGAGTAGAGAGGACAACTGGACAAGTTACGATAGTAGAGACAGTCTGACAGGAACAGCAGTAGAAGCTAGAGCTAGAGAAGAAGCAGAGCGTCAGGCTTGTCTCGAAATTGGCTAGCTACTTGTCATAGGTCCAAGAACGAGAACTTGCTGGAAGTTAGAACTTGCTCGAATTACGAGCCGAAGTATTCAAATTAACCTCTATTAGAATATTGCGATAACCCACTTAGAGCAGCTCATTTGTGGTCGGTCAAACTATTACTGCGAGTTGTCATTGTCCTCTTCGCCACGTTTACTTAGTATGTTCCCGCCCCACTCGTAGAAGACGCTATAATTATCTAATTTAATATAAATATTTACAAGCGTGTTTCATTCACATACCCCCCCCTTCTCCTTGGTGTCTAGTTAGATCTTTGCGTGACCTGACTGCCCGGCTATACGCTTCCAATTATAAAAACGTGGGAAGCTGGCTGGAGCACTAAGCCGAGTACAAACGGAGTGAGTAGAAAGAAGCTCACTTATTATTCACATTACCGTATAATATACTCTGTACACCGCTGAAGTAACAATATTATGTGAATTATTTACGAGTGGTCTACCGTTACAATCCAAGGGCAGTTGAGTCCTAGTAAACGATATACCTAGTAGAGACAGTACTCTAACACGAAGTGTCTATTTCGTAAATGCAATGCTCTGTTTCCTAAAAGTGCATTTAAAATGGAGAGTACAAATAACGTCATTGTTTAACAAGTAATCTTGTTAAACAATGCTACGAAATATTTACCGAGTGTTTTATAGTGCTGTATGGAAAGGCAGGGCTGAAAAACGTTTTTGAAAAATTTTCGCTGGAAAATTTGAGTAAAGATGTGATCAGGTGTCGTAAACTGTATTTTGCCGAATTTAAAAAGAAATTTAATCTTACCCTATAGCTAGATTAAATAGAAACATAATCTTCTGTAAACTTTTTATTACCGGTAAAAAAGTAGCGACGCATCCATGCATAAATGTGATCAAATTCTTCAGTGCATATCAATATTAGCATATCCTTTCCATATCTTCAATATCCTCTTCACGTATTATATAGAAAGAAAGATTATATCCTCACCACGTATTGTGTGAATAGAACGATTAATTGCTTCAGTAATAACTTTTTTTAGTGTAGAGGAATATTTAATTCCATGGTAGCAAATAACGTGTTTTCCGCAAATATATTTCAGAGAGGTATTTTTATTCTGCACATATTTCGCAAACCAATGCTAATACCATTACCACTAGTTAGCGGAATAACTTGCTTTGTTTTCCATAGTAATTCGGAATTATCAGCGGTGATTATATTTTGGTGAACGCTAATATACTTCCAAAATTATTTTTCCGATAAAACGATATAATTTCAATATTCCTTTAAGAATTATTGAATCATAAAACGAGTCTTATTATATAGATTTTTCTTCAAAATTGAATAAATTTACGGTTGTCGTTTTATACGCAGACATTCTTTACCGAACAGTAAATGTTTATGATGAATGAATAGATCCTCATTTAAAGATTAAATAGAAAGATCCTGTCGAAATGTACATTTATTGAAATGAGTAATCGAAGCGGTCATTCTGTGAATACACTCTGAGTCCAGTGTAGGTCACGGAGAACGCGTCCGAACGACTGCGGCGATGAGCATTTTCGATCGCTCACCCGCCGCCACAGCAGGGATATGTTTTGGAAGAACTCGCATCGGCAGTCAATTTTTTTGCTGCTTTTCGTTGTTTTTCTCAGACAGGATGAAGACAGCCAAAGCTTTTCCACGAGCGTTCAGTCATTTTATGAATTTTTCTAAAAGACGTCCTTACCTTACAGCTACAGTATCGTGACACTGACACAGTTTACCGTTATGAAAACTTTGAGTATTATTTGTCACACAATTGCTGAACACTTGCCGTCAAGTCTCGAATGAGCATATCCCTCTTACAATGAAAAATGTAGCTCTGATGACTATGAAAGTATCTGTCACATCGACGTTGTATTTATATAACCGTGTAAATAAACCGAGCGCTCTGTAAACATAACCTGTTAACATAATGGTTCTCAAATGATCCATATCGTCTGCGCATCCCGGGGTTCAAATAAGGTTGTTAACATTAATATTCTAGGTTCTCATTACATTTTACTATTTTTTCTTGTGATTTATCTCGTCACTTATTTTATTGTGCAGGTTTTTGGGGAATTGGTGCAGGAGATGGTTCTTGTTTTGGGGCGAGTGCAGCTCATAGGGTCAGTGTCCAGGGTTCTGCCGGTCAAAATCAACCTTCACGATGGTTCTGTTACTGAACACCTGTCCCCTCTCCTGCATCATGAAAGAAGTTCCGTACTGGCAAAGAACAGTCGTATTGATCTTTGACAGTACTGTTCTTTGTCCCCCTCCCCCTCCCGGACCTCACTTGAACCGAGGTTCGAGTGAAAATTAGACCTACCGTCGAAGTCATTGCTGTACCCTCAATCCAAAGATGCTGAGTAGGGTATGTGATATAAAGGAACAACTATGTTCGTTGCACCGAACTCTCCCCTGAAGCTATAAGCTCCCTAGCATCGACCTCGGAAAAGTGCTAATCAATTTATGTGAGCGAAAGAGAAAAAGTTCAGAGTAAAACGGAAAAAACTCAATATTTAAAAACTGGAAATTCAGAACTCTGAAAATTCTGGAAACTGATTATGCCCGACGAAAAAGTTCGCTCTAACAACTTGAAATAATATTGGAAAATTTTCGGAAATTGATCCAGTGTTACTTGGAAAACCCTTTTGCTCCTTTTTTATACTCCTGTTTTTTAATGTTAAAATTTTTTTGGTCGTTTTGAATTGGTAGAGGTTTTCATTTAAGTCTAATCTTGTAGTGAATAAACATTCATTAGTTTGGTACCATTCTTCCTTGTAGTGAAGTCGTTATAATGTCTAACAAAAAAATGATATAATATAATCCATGTCATTTGAACATAGAGCAATTTTAACGATCGTTCTCGCGAAAAAGTCATGAGTGAATGTCAATATATACGAAAAGTATCCTTTTAAAAAGTCGAGCAGCAAAATTTTTCTGATGTATACTCGTATTGTGCTAAGTGAGCAAGCGATGGGTAGACACTTTTATTATATAATTAAACAGCTTATTAAATAGAACATTTTGAGAAACAATGACTAAATTTAACATGAGCAATATGTATAATGAATGTGTTTTTTTATATCTTATCTCCTATATCTTGTAATTATGAGCATAATTATCGAAACTATTAGTGAACTGTATAAGATAAGAAAGAAATCAGGGGAAATTCTTAAATTTCTCAAGCTTCGTGTGAGCAGCTCAGGCGTTTAACAAGGTTTTGAAATGCCCCGAAGAGACAGGATCGTCCCTGCCACCAAGAACAAAAAGTACTCTAGATCAGTCAGTTAGAATACCCCAACTGATTAAAAACACCAAAGAAAAATTCGGTAGGACTCAAGGAGAAGTATTAGAAAACTCGCTTCATCTGCCTCTGCCAACAATACGTAGTATCATGCGGAATGTACTGGAGATGGATTTAAAACTATCGCCCCGTAAGATAAGTAAAACTCAACTAGTATCTGAACACACAGAAGCAAATGTGTGTAGACGAGTTAAGCATTTTCTTGAAAAACTGAGTGATGACATTTAGCCTTCAGTGTTGTGGCCCGACAAAAATCATTCACCCTGTAAGCAATTACGAACACCAAAATGACCAAAAACTAAGCAAGACATCTCTGTGAAAATGCATCTGTCCTTCCAGAATTAGAATCAGCCTCTTGAATGGTTAGGGGTGGGGTGACTTCGACGGGGCATAAAACTCCGCTCATATTCATCGAAGAAGACGTAAATATAAGCCAGCACACAGATCTGAACTTATTAAAGAACGATTTAATTCCTTGGAGACGTATAAAATTTTGTGAATCTCGAATTACTCTTCAATAGGAAGGAGCCACCTCCTATACGGCTAACCTTGTTCAAAATTGGTGTAGGGACAATATGGTTGGTTTCTGGCCCATGGAGTTGTAGCCTCCTTCTTCACCAGCTTTATACCCCTTGGAAATCAGTGTGCGAAGCATTTTTGATAGTGATGCCTGTTCATTCAGTCATCAAAATATTGATGGTCTTAGGCAAAACTTATGCAATGCTGGGAAGATATCCACTAAGAGCTATCTGTGCTACGTAGTCAGGTGACAGGTTGAAACGTGTAGTGAATGCTACAGGTGGATATATTGAACATTGAGAGGATAATGTAAACAGCGTTGCATTGTTATTATTGTTGGTTGAAAGTTTTCATTCACTTTACTGTACTGAAGTTCTTTAAATAATTTTTGTCTACACTTCGTTCAATCACCCTGAAATATGTATTATACCGATTCTCAGAGGCATTTTTCCGATCTAAATGGAGTATTCCTAAAATAGTACAAAGGACAGTCCTCACGACCTTCACAAATTGTACGTACAGACGACGACAACAATCAAATGTCGAAATAATTTTTTAGTATGAATTAGGTGTTTTACTGCTGACCATTATTCTATACTGACCCTTTATATCCATGTGTTTAATTGCATTGTCTCGCTTTTTCGTATAATTGGAGTTTTTGCCGCATTTCTTCCACGTACCGCTGAATAAAATTCCTAGTTATGAACTTTGAATCGTTTTGGTGATGTGAGGTTTACATCGCACCAACACTGATTTACTATCGTATAGAGTGCATGACGTTTAAGAATCATGCGTTTACATCCTGTCCTGCTATATCATATGACCGACCGACATCCTATACATCAAAGATATTTTTTTTTATATCATGTAATGTTATTTTTCGAGAAAAACTTTTCATGAGAATGGGCTAGTCTTCATCGCATGCCTTCAGGCACGAAACCCGTTAAGAGTAAAAATGGCAATCTCAACGAGGATGGGAGCAAAGACATGCAGATCTCAAAAACTTTATTAAGCAGCTCCGTGAAAGAGGCTGTGCAAAATAGTGACTATTGCGAAGGCGTCCCCTGCTCACGTACCAAAGAGCTCGGAGTCTGGCACGAGAGCCCGCCACCGCCCTAAGTTCGCTCCACTCGTCAATCCTAGAAACAAAATACAGCAGAATTAGAAGATTTACAAAGGCTTTCATGGAAACTAAGAAAAACCTGCAAGTAATAAGTGATTCGAATAAAAGTCTAACTTCTCTCTGAAGACTAGTAGTAACGGAAGACCGGAAATGCCCTCGTTCTTCTTGAATGTTGTAAGGTCGAACGAATTACAAGAATTATACCTCTAGTTTACGGCACCCCAGAATATGAGTAAATATTAAGGAGTCGCTAGAAGAACCGTCGTTACGGGTAGCCGTATCGTTAATCTTAATATTTCGGCTGCACGAAATAGGCTCTCCCAATCTAAACAATTTTCGAACCTGATTTCGATGCATCATTAGAAGTTGAAAAAATTTCAAAAGGCTATGCGGAGACGAGTTTGAAAGAATAAATATGGGGATCATTTTATTGTTTCATTTAACCAAGTTAAGGATTAATGAACTTTATTATTTTACAAGATGAACGAATGACACAAAGGCGAACTTTACAGTCACTCTGGTGTCCTATAGAAGGGTAACTTACGCAGAAGTATGCCGTGTCTGCCAGATGACCGTCTTTAGTCATTAGCTGTCACCGCCGCTCCCAGGTACTTGCCATTCAGCCAGGAAAGTTTATGGGTTTTACTTCATCTTCACAGCAGCATGGAGGCTGGCACCATTCTCTAAGCCACCGAAAAAGAGTTACTCCATGGTGGTCAGACCAAAGCCCAGTATTCAGAATATGTTATTAACCCTCAATAACGTTAAGTCGGTAACTGCTCCACTGTCGCGTCTGAGAAATTTTGGAGAGAGCACCAGTGCTGCAGCATTCCGTTCACACCAGCAGTCTGCAATCTGTGTGTGCTGCTGCCAGCAAAACAGAAATTAACCTCAGCGGCCCATCTTCTTCCGACATTGTAGAAATCTAGCAATTTGGAAAAGTCACCCAACTAATGGCACGGAGTAATAAAGTGAACTACAAATAACCTTACTTATTGAAACACCAAAACTACTATCATTCAAAAATTTTCCACCTAAATTATGTGGAGAAAGCCAATGTTATACGGAAATATCATTCATTTTTAACATGTTTAACCTGCGAATAAATAAGGGCCATCACAATGATCGTGAGCGAGATAAATTATTTTTATAATTTCCTAAGATGTATTTAACGGAACCTTCCCATTTTGACGTAAGCCTTGCTCAATGGGATGGATCTGCTGCTCCAACGCAGCATAAACTGAATGAAGTCCATTCAGCGAATGTTTTTTCGGTGGAGGCCCTCAAAACACGGTGGACATTCTAAAGGTGAAGTTTTGAGGGGTCGACAGTTACTTTAGTAAGAGAAGAAATCTTCAAAATGTTGTTCTTCTCTGCCTCACACAGCTTTTTCGCGTCACTGAATGACCGAATGATTTAGAAGAATATTGTCTCGCTAATAAGTTTATTACGATTTTCGAATTATTGGGTAAGAATTTTTTCATACAGTGATCGTCCGGGTCAAAGTGCTCTTGTCATTCGCGGCTTACTATAATACACTCAGAAGTCTCCGTTAACCTCTGTCCAACACCGAAGAAGGACTTTAGATACGCCTCAGCACTCGGAGCGGGTGGAACACCTGTCGGTTAATTTTGTTTACATATTTTTATGGTCATGGCTGTCGATCACCTTCACGTTGCCCTCATCATTATCGTGTAGTAGCCGTGCCCGAGCCGGATTCATGCGTGCCGACCGCCGTCGACGCCCTGGAGCGAGCGATGGTGGGACCTGCTCCTCAGCGGAGACGAGCTTCATGCAAATGCTGGGTTCTTTCAAGGACGTCCACACCAGCATCTCTGCATGGGCCTGTGAAATCTCACTGTGATGGTGAGTTGCAGCGGCTTATAGATGCCTTGCCCCGGACGATCTTAAGTGCCAATGCGTTAAACTTCAACACTCTGCACCCCCGCCCTCCCCCAATTATAAATGTGATCAGGAAGTTTAACTATCTGAACGGCCCAACGTGAGTTAAATGGAATGCCTAATATTACTTAAAGAAACGACGAACGTTGCTTGAAGCGCGAGCTGTTAGACATCTGGTCTAGGCTATCGCCATATCGAAAATTTTCTTAAAGCCTATTCTTGACCAGTTTTTGCCCACATCTAACGATGGGCGCTATATTTCCGTGCTAATAAATTGTCAGGTCATGCTTTGGCAAGACCACAAGGTGAGTCGGATGCACCAATACCAATTTTGCGAACGCTTTTGTAAAGTTCACGACGTGTTTGGTCACTTTCTGGTTACGGGAGAACCAGAAATTTAAACTCCTGATTGACCTAAGTGGTCATCCTACCTAGTTATCTCTCAACTGAATATTGTAGTTTCTCAATTAAATATTCTAGTTTTTTCATCCCTACTCGGTCTTCTCAATAAATGACATGGTTGCCTAACGTCAATTTCTGGAACTTCTCTCAAATTAAAAACAATATGAGAACAATGATCAAAATATTGGTGATGGCACTCGTATTATGGTTAACGTCACAGAAACAATCAATAAATCAAAAACTTGTTACAACGATTTAATCGTTCTCAAATGAGGCTTTCAAAATGGAACATCTCGTCATGAAGTCATGACGAGAGTGAAAACCCCTCAACGTAGTCAATGACGCTGAGACCGGATGTATGCACTAGCCTTTATAAGCCTCCAAGCTTTAAAGACGCACGAACTCATTCTTTCCTCAATTCAGAAAATAACGCAGTAGTTTACTTTCCATTGTTTTAAAATTTATTTAGTGTTTAAAAAAATAAACTGACCTGAAATCCAATTATTTTTGATGCCCCTGAGAAGGTGCGCCAAACAGGTACCAGTTATCGTCCAATGGGTGTGTGGCAGTCGCTGGGCAATCATACTTAGAGGGTCGGTGGAACAGTTTACAGTACTACTGGTTCAGTTTTTAATTGGTGATGGACCCAGGGACAATTTTTCTTGACTGCTTTGTAACAGTAACAGCTTCTTTCACAACATCAAACTAGTTGACAGCTGTCAGCTTGGGAATAGGGGAGACTGATATAATACTGGGTCCTCTGTAGTGACATTTTATCATGAGCGTTGATGTTGCTTTTGAGTCGGAAGCATTTTTGGCCATCCCATTTAACACACCTCCAGGGAAAGAAACGGGCAAATTTTTACCTTGTGCACCAACAAAAACATATTCTTTAGCTATTTCTTTAAATTTTGTGAAATCTACAGTAACCAGTTCATCCCCATGTCCGGAAGATGTGATTCACTGTAGCTTTCTCTTACTTGGAATTCAGAACAACCGTGTGGAAATGACTCGTAGAGAAAAAATAATCCTTGACTGAATAATGTTTTTTAGCAGAAAGTTTCAACCGATTTGTAAAAAGGTAAATTTTTTTGGCCAGTGTCACAGCTCATGGAATAGCAGAATGGTAAGAACGTTATCAATCACATCGTATATGGGTTGTTATAATTAAGGGCTGGATGAAACACCTGGAAAATTTGAAACTTTAGCTCAATACATCGTTGGCATTTAGAAGTTTATTTTTTGGTACGCTGATCCCACTTTAGAGAGCAGGAAGATCAAGAAGAGAGCACAATATTGATTTATCTCTCACAATCACAGTCCATTCATATTGTTCATCATTCTCTGTCATGAAAACAAATAAATTTGTCATCACTTCTGGAAATTATTAGGTATTCATATTTTTTGAACTGTTTGTATCATTCGTTAAGAAATATTTCAGTCGCTGGTCTTCGACGTATGTAGGGTGATTTGGTGGCTTTATGGCTGGAAAATATGAAGCAGCCACATCAAAATTGTTTGGTGCAGTTGTTGGTCGGATGGGTCTACCTGGTAATTTTACCACGGAAGGATTTTCAAGCCAAGATTTTCCCCAAATGAAAAATATAGAAAGATTTATTACAAAATACTCCCGAGGATGCAACACAGCCAACTATTTTTGTCGCGTTGACTCACCTCAAGGTATTTTGAACAAATGGCACAATCAGGACTGTCATTGTAATTTCCTTTACAGTTCATAACACCACACTTGTTTGGCGTACTGGTTAAATGAAAATACTAAAACGCGGAAAAACGATAAGATCCAAAACAGAAACCGAAACATCTTTTCAGTGTCTCCATTTTAAAGGCGAAACATTGCTTGTGGTTGACTTTAGAGGAATGGAAGTAATCTGTACAAAAGAGATTTGAAATACGGAGTTTAGCCAACATAAGCTCTGTAATTACTAATCAATGCGCATAATATGACTTACGTGCTTGAGGGTGACAAAAATGATAAACGCTGAGAACATATACCCTTAAACAAAATCCAACACAAAAACGGCTAATGCCACTTCAGTGACTCGCCATTATGAAAGAGAAATTTCGTTTGTTTGTTGAAATCTTTAGAGTGACAAAAACTTATATGCCTGAGCGATCTAACATAAAGATTTTGGCTCGAGACAATCGTCAAAATAGCTGTTCAAAGTTCATGAAATTACAAGCGTTACTGCTTGTGATAAATCACAAAAACTGAGGAGCGAAAAGCAGTTGCATTTTCTTTCAACAAAAGTTAGATCGGAACTGGCCTTCGCTACCAAATGCTGAAATGCACTCGTGTACCTCCTATCTTTTAGTTGTCCTTGGCAAATACTTTTGTCCAAGCGCTGAAACCAAACGTCGGATAGCGCTACAAGCGGGATAACATATTACGAGCCTGGATTTGTGTAGTTATTGAAATAGTTAAAATACTCATGTTGAATAACTATGATAGTTTCGCTATTTCGGACGGAGCCGTGGTCAGTAAAAACACCCCGTTTTACCATCCCCTGATATATGTTGAAGATTTCCCTTTTTGTAGCAATGAGGTATTTTCTAATGAAACACCCTGAACACATGTCATTTTTCCCTATCTTTTGGTTATTTTACAATCATTTTGTGAAATCGAAAATGGCGGCACTATGTTAAAATGAGTGAATAAACCTCACAGGAAAATTGTCACTTATCAGTCAAGTCTTAAAAATAGATAAAAAGACAATTCTTAGATTTGGAAAACGAATATAAATTCTAGGTAATAAAGAATCGGTATCGGCAACTATTCGGAATTGGCATAGGCAGAAATTTTAGAATCGGCACATCTCTTCTTCAAACTTGTGTACGTTGTGTTGTTGGGCTGCACGCAGGATGTCTCCCTCTTCTTTGGTCTTATGCGGACAATTCGAGTCTCCAGCTTGGTCAACATTTCAAGATGAAGGTCAGAATTGGCAACTATCCCTAATACCAAGAAATTCAATCGGTTGACTCTATTTCTGTCCCAAAAGATAGTTCACAAACTATGCCCGCTGGTGTCTGCGTGTGTAATTTTTTCCGTGCTGGCCGATCTGAGTGCGACACGCTGTCGACTGCCGATTTTAGTTTGGCTCGTGTAAGTGATACCACTTCACATCATTAGTGACAAAGTTATCGGTGAGGGCGCTTACCTTTGGCTTTGTAGGTCCAACAACTCTTCAGTGATCGCCGTCTTGTCGTCGTTTTGCTCTTCCGCCAGCTTCGGCGGAACCCACCTGACACGTACTTTACAGTGCCCAAGAGACGTCAACATCGTTCTTTGTGCACTGACACAAACGACAACTAACTTTACCATCATTTCATTCACAAGTATTCGCTAATTAGCACGAATACATATGTTAAGGCGCGTTTTATTTTCTGGAGGGGGGCAAAGTATCGAACTTATTGTTCAGAGTGAGGTAAATCCCCAACATCTATATCGACGAACCCACCTCCAAGCCCAACTGATGCCAATTGTCAGGGCACTATAAGCGTTCAGCTAGCGCCAGTGAATGTTCTTTCGTGTGAAGGATTTTTGCCCCCGACACACATGTCAAGAAAAGAGTTAATTCCTCGAGCCACAATACTTTCAGTCGCGGCAACAAAGATAGAAATTTCATTCTGTAAAAGCGAAGGTTAAGGTGTCGAAGCATTGATACGAGCAATTTCCGAAGATCTTTTAAAGGTAAGAAAAAATCGTAAAAGGGATTGTTTCACAACGACCCTTCTATTTCCACCCCCCGAAAATACGTAGTCGTATATTATGCTATAACTGAAAGCCAAACAGCTGAGAACACTTCCAAAAACAACAATCATATTTATGAAGACAACGTTTCGGAGTCCAGCTTCATCATCAGTTCTATGAAAGAGGACTATCAGTTCTGTAAATTTGTGAAAAAAGCAAATCAGAGATGAGTTCACTTACATGCTATAACTGTTGATGGCTCCAATAAAACCGTTTTTCGCTGTATTGGTTGCATTATTTCTCAACAATTTTAAAACACTTGTTCCTTAGAAATCATCAAATGAAGGGGTTACGGGAAAATTTTGCACTTTAATTTTGTAAACTTCTAATGCTTCAACTTATATATTTTTGCTTCTATTTATAAACTACAATCGGCGAAGTATAGGAAGTGCTGATATCAAAGTTAAAGTCTTATGTTTGAAAGGATCTGAGCGCCTATGGCATAACATTTGCAGGCTCACAAATAGATAAATAACGTATCGTTGTTTCAAAACCAATATCATCGAGTTTTAACGTCGAGTATAATTGTTATGTTCTTCGCACATAACCTTGAAAAAGAAAATTATTTCCAAAAATCTTGAAGAAAGGATAGCAGGAATACATCCTTGAGATGACGCTGAAATATGCATGACGTTCTACCGTCGAAGCCGATGCCGTCGAACGCCCTCGTTACAAGTCAGACCCTCCACAGCTTCGATCGACGAAGCGGCGTCTTCGTACGAGCTTTAGTCAATACTGTGACGGTGACTTATCGAACATCTTTATGATTGAAAACAATAATAAAAAGCACATACCAAAGATGATCTTGAACCATATGACGTTTCAACTAATTAAAAAGCAATGTTCCTCGCCGTAACACGCACTGGAGTGTTATTTATGTATTCAAAATTCTTCGTTATTTCCTTAGCAGCATTGGGCAACGATCTTAAGCCCTCGTCGTAACCTGTACCGTACCAGTTACGGGTTTTTCTTTAAAAACGACGTCCACTCTTGAGCCATCAGCTTTCCTTCCACCCACAGCAGAACACAAATGAGGGTAGCCGTCGTTCATCAAGCCACCCGCGCGTGGGCGAAGGCGGTGACTCGGTTTCGTCACTCTCTAATTTCTACGGCAAATCACAAGATAACGACAGCCTCTACGACACGTTGCAAGAAGAGGGGGAACTTCAATACCTGTGAGTTTTCATTGCTTCGGTGTGTAAAAACCTAAAAGCAACACATTGAGTAGCGTTCGCGTAAACTCGGAACCCCCGTCAGTGGTCGCCAACGTTCAGCTTGTTTCCCGCATCCTGTGTTCCGATCGTCAGCGACTCGAGCCATGGCATCCTACATCCATTTCCACATCCACCTCTGCAAGTAGTCACGGACTGCAATTTTGGTCATTTTCATGTTTTTTGACAGCTTTGGTAGCGTGTCGATTTTATTTCCTTTTATAGTACTACCGTTTCGGTACTGAGCTCCGTTTGAGACAATATCTCGCAATTATCAACGAAGGTGCATTCATGTAGGATATATAATCTGGAAGTCCTGGGAGTTTTAGAGTATTACGACGTCTTAGTCATATCATACGAGTACGTTGATTAAGTAGGAACCTCCTTTCAATTTGTTCATGTGACGAAATGGATATGTTTCGATCCAGTGTAGTTTCGGAACTTTTTGATTAAGTATATTCTATTACCTTTCACGAGCTTCATTCTTTGTGTAAAATTTCATGGCACAAAAAGCCCTTCTCAACGAAATCGTTTGCAAACGGAAATTATTCTCCATGTTATCACATTACAACTAAATGAAATTAATAAAAAGAGAATATCACCTCAGTGCCTTCAATCCGCTCGTGCCTCTAATTAATGTTCGCGTTACCACTCTTTTGAAGTCAATCGACGGTTAAAAATTGACCTCCACGCCGCTGAAAATCATGGGAGCCCAATTTATAATATGGTGTAATATCGAAAGAAAAACACACCTTACGAACGTAATACATAAAGGCAGCGGTCGAAATAATTCGTGAACCGTTTCCGGGTTTTGTGGAATCGAAATAGCTAAGCACATCGCTGCACATGCAAGTATATTTGCTTCATTTAAGTAAAAAATATCCTCCTATCAAGGAAGAAGGTCACAAATTAAATTTCCGTGTAGGCTTGGAGTCACGTTCAGTGCCGGTAAGACCATCGAGGAATGAGGTTACGCCTGTCTCCGCTGGACAAATACTTTTCATTATAGGAAGAAAATCAGTAAGTCATGTCATTTTCGATGGGTCGCGTGATCAGTACAGATACTCGTACTATATATTGGGCACAGTCTCCATATGAGAATAAAAACAACCATCCACAAATTCCATTAAACTTTCATAAACGGTGTGGGTTGATTATTCCCAATCTAAATAGGAGCACATAGAAGTAAAAACAACCGATAAGTTTAGGGCAAAATTCCAGGTACATTTGAATCATATTAGATGGAATCAAAAGAATTAGTAATAAAGGAATTCCTTTGTGTACGAATTTTTTAATTTAATAATTCAACTAGAAAATTTAGACAGATATTAATATTTTGGCTTCAGAGAACTGTGGGTCAGTGAGTACTAGAGCGACCACGTGTCAGCAGAAAGGAGTTCAGTCAGAAGGTTTAATTTGCTGAAACTTTTCAATGAAATGACAAGTTTCTGTAGAATGGCAAGCGTATGGCGTAATCCTGTATAATTGTACTTAATATACCAACATATACATGTATGCCATTACTACCTGTTCTTAATTTAAACCTCATTCAAATCAAGGAATTAATTACAATGTAGGTATAATTCTCATTCCTATTACGCAGAATACGGAGACGAAGAAGAAAATTGCTGTCATACATTCTTAATTTGGTATTAATTATTGTAGTTACATACTTGGTGTGCTACCGTGCGTAAATATCAGGCAAAATGATTTTTCCCTTTCAGAAGCCATTGAATAGCATAATGTCAGTCATTTGACGCGTATCGCCAGATATTACTCAGTCCCCGTTTGACCCATCACGTCGACTTTGTATTAAATCTCACGTTCCGCATGCAGCACTCAGTGACAAACCACTACCTCCGAGGACCGTTATTCCCTTTGAGGTATTTTATTGGGTGACGCTATTCCTACTATACTCAGTTCGAAAGTGCTTTATATTGTTAATACAAGTCAGCTTATCCGCCCGACGGCCGACCACAAAATCCTGTTCCTGGAATCTCGAGAACTACGATCTGGACAACGACGTCGATCCATTGAGATGTTGAGTATTGTTTATAGCTTGTTCCCATTTATTGTACCCATCTGATTTGTTCTCGTACTTGCTCCCTGGTGTAGTGCGGGCTCAATGGTGTAGCGGTT
>VOMN01007218.1:0-50686 GCA_014899125.1 Orchestia grillus
AAGAGTAAATTCTCATGCTGCTTTTACCACGGGGTTGATCGAATGAATGCCGGCAATGGCGGCCAGCGGCGACGTGCTATTCACGGGAGAAATGGTTCTTTCCAATATTCAACTCCGAAATGCTTGTAAAATAATCGAAACTAATTTTCTGATGAAATAATTTGAGCAAGTTTAAATTGATGTAGAATGCCGTCCAAAAATAACGTATGAATTGTTAGCACGCTCTGATGGTGAATTGAATTCGAAAATTTTTAGTTACGTTAATCTTTAATCAGTATCTTACCTCAAAATTGACTGGCTAAGACTGTCATGCTACCGCATGCTACAATCCATTCCCTCAGTGTGGTTTGCATATCGAATAGCTAACGGTTGTTTATGATATGCTTAAAGGGCCTAACGGTCAGTGAGGAACAGACACTCGCACGAGGAGGTTCGTTCAGCTTGTGCTTGTGTTTTATCACTCCGGTGCTTGTGTTTTTTATTCCTTCACTTTTTTGATATACGTTGTTCCCTGTGTGTTCAATAGATTGCTCAACTAGAGCACTACGTATTTTATTTCTAAAAGCTGCACACATAGCATTGCTGGTAGAGGAATTGCATATAATCGAAATGATTATTCGAACTATGAAAATTATATTTTAATTGAGTTGATCCTAAATTTCTCAGCATGTATTCTTCGTGTATTAATAAAATCTTGAGAAATGATATGTATAATGAATATTCGTAAAAGTTTTTTGCCTTTGGCAAATTTCTGAGCGATTTTTATCATACGCAGTACTAGTTACACTAGTAGTTACGACTTTTACGCTGGGGTTCAAAGGAATTGTTTTCATTCGTTTCAGTCAGGATGGATAAAGAAACACAGGGGGTTTAGCCGGGCACTTAACTCATGTATTTGTCTCGTGAAGATTCGGGTCTGATCCCGACGGAATAGTGTTCTTCGTGGTGTGTGATTGTGTGGTTGATTGAGTTCGTGTGTGGTGTATTTAATGAGTTGCTTCGACACGGGGAGCTAGATATCTTGAGCACGCCAGGAGAACTTCGAAGGAGGCCAGTAAGGGGCGTTGCTTGGTTGAAGTTGTAGACGAGGAGATGAAAAGAAATACGAAGATACGAAGGTCTGAGTGCTGCGTCTATTACGAAGTTGATCGAATGAATGGAAGATGGTGGCAAGAGGTAGCGTGCTGTTATCGCGGGTGAAATGGTTCTTAACCAAATATTTTACTCCGACTTGCTTGTAAAATAATCAAAATAATTTTCTAATGAAATTCTTTGAGCAAGTTGAAATTAATGTAGAATGCAGTCCAAAAATAACGTTTTAACTTTTAGAACACTTTGATGGTGGATTGTAATCTAGAATTTTAGAATAACGTTAGCGATCTTTTATCAGTAACTTAACTTCAATATCACCCGGCTAGGAATGTCATGCTACCGCATGCTACACAACCCTGCCTGCCTAACCCATTTAGAAGGTTTAACATAGATCAAGTCAAGTGTCTATCAATGTGCAGCACGGATTTTTATCAGCTCTTTAACTTATTACCCCACTATTTAGATACTTCACATTCCTATTTTAAATAGTTTTACATTATATATCCATTTTACTTTCTTCGTTGTATTTTTCAGGCACTCACATCACCTACACTTCAGCACGTTTGACCTCCACTTAAGTCCCACAAGTGTACCCTACCACAAACACCTGACATATACACACACTGCTTCTTTGTTGTTCGACTAAATTCAATAACGAGGTATTTTTCTAAAAACATTTTTTACTTTTCAAACTCAAAAGAAGTACTTCCCTTGGAAAAGGAAGCTTAAGCCACACATTCCTCACATCTTTCCGTACGCCAGTAGTTTTAAGACATTGAAAACCCAGCGTTAAAATGTGTTGGTATTAATAAAGGTTATTTAAAAATGATAAAATATGAGCAGGAGATAGGTCTTATCTCCCAGCTGTAAATGATAAGAAAGATTTTTCTCCTTTTAAGTTCTAGCTTTAAAAGCCTACGCCTTTCTTCCACGTTGTGGAAGATAACCGAAAATTACTGTATCAGAATTCAGAGGCCTTAAAGTTCTTTTTATATAGTTTTTTTTAAGGGAACAAAGGTAATCGCAAAATTCTCCACTGAACTTCCTGTACGTAACGAGTTTTGAATTAGGTCAAGAGTAAAATCTTTGACACACTGGTGTTCTATTTTAAATCCTTTGAATATCCAATATTCCGTACACTGTGTTTTACTTCATTAAAAATAAACCGTATATGACCACTGGTTAAAACACAATCTTGTTGAACTTAAACTTGCGCACATAGATAATTTTTTTTCTGTGTCCGCGTTTTGAAAATGTTTACACTTTATACACGTGTCTCCGTCATTTCGCCGTGTGAAGGAGGAGCTTCTTCGCACTACCAGGTCGGACGGTTCAATGTAGAACCACAGACACCTCGATCTCTTGGATCATCACGGCAGAGAAAAAAAAGAAGTTTGACGTATTTGCAGCTGTCTTTGAAATGGAAGATGATTTGGATAATGGAATTGGACCAGATACCAGAGAAAAAAGCGGTTTGGGCTTCATTCCTTAGAAAAAAGGCCGTGTCTGGATGGGTTTGTTGTTCCCGGTTTTTCAAAGGCTAAGTTTTATACATATAATTTTCCTTTGTCTCTGTGTCCTAGGTGTAATTTGTAATTGTTTATTTTATAGTGACGTGTGTGTGTGTGTGTTTTTGAGTAAACAGTGCTTATGAGAAGCGTTTTTATTTGATTTGATATAGTACAGATTTGAATGCAAAATTTAGTAGGAACAAAATTGAAGTTATGGTTATGAATTGGATAAGGCATAGGAGATGTAGTCATAGAAAGAAAAAAAGAATATAAGTGCTTATTATGCATGCTAAGTGAAGTTAGAGGCTCAAGAGTGGAAGTAAGAAAATGGCAAAAGCTACAGATGCTTGAGTAGTAGTGTGTTTGAGGAATTTTTAAGTATGTTGCTGTACCTGATGCTATGAATAGTATAAATGTTAGAGCATAGAATGGAAGTAACCTTGAGAGGTTGGAAATGATTCAAGTGTGACACTAAGTGTTCTAAAATAAACAGCTGATCAAGTCATTGGATGTGACCATGGGTGAAGTCTATTTTCTGAGGAAGTGCTGACAGCTGAATTGAATTACAAGATGATAATTGACCGTATGAAAAATAGTAGGTGGGTGAGAAAGATTTTTGAATGGCATTTGACTGTCACCCACTCACTGCATTGTATAATTTTAGCCCAAATAATGGGTTTTAGAATTTTTATTTCTTGAAAATGGAGTCCATGAATCTGTGAAAGTTTCACTTTGCAATTAACTACTTCACCTTACTCTACCAGACCTATCTCATAACTGATGATGTATCACACTGCATAGCGTATGCTCTTCCGCAGCTCACTAAACAAGGTGCAGCTTTCATGTATTGTGTTTCTGTCAGTTATGTGTGGCATATGAATTGTTATATCCAAGTAAATAGTGTGAGGTACATTTTAGTTAATATTATTCCAAAATTTATTGGCTGCACTCAAAAGTGTACACTTGTAAAATTAGGCCCCCCATTTCTTACTTTCTCTCAAAAATTGCACAGAACACTTTGCCATTTGTTAAAGAGGGGAGGTGGTGTAATGTGGAGGGATAAAGTTTTTGTCCTTTCTTTGGCATTTTCCTTATTGTCATGGGAAATGCATATTTGTAACAAATTTTAAAGGTAGCTTTAAAATGATAAAGTTATAATAAGTGATGAACATATGCTTAGATTGTTTCAAAGTATCATTATGCATAACATTTTTACAATTTCAAAATTGGTTCCCATTGTCAATGAGATTTAGGTGCCCCTCTAGGGTAACGTTTAACTCAACATTTTGAGAATTATTTTCAAAGATCAGTGTTTAACATCAAATTTATTGAGTAAGAATTTGCTAGTGATTCTTCATATAACTTGAATATTGCTTGCAGCTTTAATGCAAGTATGCATTCATTTGTATTATGCGTTGATATTATATTTGAGCAGCCTCAGTTGAACTCATGATTTACATTTTGACCCTATTTGGAATATTTTATTGTTCAGTCTGTGGTTGTTCGTTGAGTGAAGACAGTTGACCTAAAGTTTTCCTTGTGGTGTGGTGTACTGTCACATTTTGGAAGCTTCTTCTAGAAAATTCTTGGAAGGATAGGAGATAAAAAACATTATTAAAGTCCCTAAAGTATAATAAAGAATTTAAGTAGTTGAGATATTTAGAAAATCAGCATTTTTTTATAATATGGTACTTCTAAATAAAATAGAATAAAATTTTTATTCATCAAGACCATAGTGCTAAACCCAAAACAAACTGTACCTTCCACAGTGCCCACCCACCCCTCCTGATCACCAGTATTGTGAATCCTTGTAATTAAGCCCTGGAGTCATAGATGTGAGGTCTAGTGATTCAAGAAATAACATTTTGGTCAACATTTTGCTGGTAAACCTCAAAATTGCACCCTGACTCTAAGCTTATGGGAGATGTGTAAGAGGCAGTTAGTAGGGAGTAATATTTACTTTCAGTTAGCATAGTGTTCAGTGCATTCTATTTATTGAACAGTTTTTATGTTAGTATCATCAGAAAAAAAATTCAAAGCCCAGAAAAAAATAAATAAGATATTCAAGGCATTTACATACATGGACAACATAATCTAACAAAGTCGACCAAAATTATGGTCACATTTTTACCAGCTCTATAGATTGGAATTAAACATTCCTTTATGTCAAATTATTGAAATTTTCAATGCTTATTATAAATGCTCATATGTAATATATTATTCAAATAATTTTACTGCATTTTTGAAATTTATTATAAAAATATAATGAGTGCTGAAGCAAAATAAGCAAATGTATTCAAAATCTATTTTTCATGCATTGAAGGATTACATGTGCTTAGGTATTTCTTTAATAAAAATAAAGCTTATTGTATTCTTATTGGAGATGTTGGTTTTTTAGAAAGGGACAAGATATCAGTTTTGATCAGTGTAATTTTTTATATAATCAGATATAATTTGATTTCCTTGAACAATAAACCCTTGCTCAATACTGTTATAATCTTTGTGTCTCTGCTTTCTTTGGAGTCAGGGCATTAAAAACCTTTTTTTAATTGTGTACCAAGCAGTGGAAAGCACAACTTGTTTGCATATCTGACTTGCACTTTGGGTGATTGAGACAATTTGTACCTATGACCACTGCCTCAGTCAGGCTACAGTAGTAGACTTTTTCCCAAGGGGTACTGTAAACTACACAGCATTTTCCATTAATTCAATGAAGTTTGTACATTATTAGACAGTATAGTTAACCCTTACATATGAATTTAATTGATTCCAGGACCCATTTTAATTAAATGTTAAATAATTTGATGTTGGATTCAATCTTCCCATCAGAATATACTGTAATTTGAATAATTTGTTCCACAGCCAAAAAACCTATGGTAACTACTTAAAAAACACTACAAACAAAGCAATTACAAATACTGTAGCAATACAACAAATGCATTATATAAGACAGAAGTATAAAGAAATAAATATATGAAGAAATAATAAATAAAAGGGATTTTATTGTCACAGCCCTCCTCTCGGGCAGTGAGGAGGTAAAGGTGGTGACCGAGATCCGTACTGTACCATAACTTACTCTTACATATACGGTATGTAAACCTAAAACTAACTTACCTTATTTATTTTTATTTGATTTTTATGTTATATTTTTTTTTATTTTTCTTAGTTTTTTGTTACATTATGTGAACTTAAAACTACCATAACTTAGCTTGCATCTTTATTTTACATTGTCTATAATGGAGTGTTATTTTTGTCTTCACCCTCATCACTTTCATCCACTTCAAGCTTTCTTTTAGCTTCACCTTCAGCTTCACTTTCTTCCTCACAATCACTAGGCCACTTTGTAGCATTTTCAAAGAATCTATCTAATGATATTTGTTTAGTGTGGCTTTTCAGAATGTTTCTGAAATGAGTCAAGAAAATATCATTGACTGTGAAATTGTACGCCAAACTAAGAATTTTTGTGGGTGGTATTTATTGACAAAGTTGAGATGGCCTTTGGGTGATGCTACTAGTGGCCTAACTATGAAACAGCGATGCTTCCAAAAACTTTGACGTCAAATGTTGGAATTCACTTTTGAGTGTCTGATAGAATATTTGATTGAAGTTTACTTCGGATGTTGGAAAATTTGTATGTTAGGGCAATTGTATGTAGGGATTCTACTTTACATTGCTATTAGTGATGAGTATAGGCCTTTTCAGTAGGCTATGAGGGGTTGGACAATTTTTGATTGAAATTTTCTCTTTACGGTAGTCTTGGTTCCCTAGCCACAGCAATATGCCGGCAACTACATACAGATTGGCAACCATTTTGATGATCCTGATATTGTTTCAGTGTGGAGCTTTAGATTTGGTATACAAGTCTTTATTTTGGCCTTGATTTGAATACTTCATCATTCTTTAGGCCTTGATATACATCAGAATGCATACAGTAATCCCTCACTACTTCACATTTCATTTATTGTGACTTCAGTACATCATATATTTTTGAAAAATATCAATAAAATTCTCAAAATTTAGGAATTATGACAAAAAAGTTGCCCACATGCTAGTAGAAGGCTGTGAGTGCTCACATAATTAAATACCTATGTCTCTGATTGGCTGACTTAGCATCCAGCCATTTCATATTCCTACTGACTCTTAAATCTTGATGGCTGATTGACCTAGATGTTTCTTTCACATGCACACTCATACTCAGGGAAGACAACCTTGCTTATTCAAATCAATGTTTGGGTGATGCTTAATATCCAGTTGTTTTTTTGTCTCTTCTGTTTTTTGATTCAAAATAGTGCTTCTGACATCCTTGAAATTGACCACTAGCCCCTAAATGCACCAAAATGTTCTCTATCCCTTAAATTCTCTAGTGAACCAAGAAGAGAATGATATACATACAGAAAAAAATGTTTGTTAAAAATGGCAGTGACACTACTTTGCAGTTTTTCACTCTTTGCAGTTGGTTCTAGTCCCTATTAACCCCAATAAATGAGGGTTTTTAGTTGGGGTTTCAGATTTATTGTTTTATCTTCTGTGTGTTGATATCTACGTCATTTCTATTTCTCTTCTCTGCTTATTTTTGCTGCTTACTCATGCACTGCTGTCTTTTTGCTTGATGCACTCATTGATAGAAATTTATTCTCGTTAAAGAGAAAATCACAAACAATTAAATTTAGCATAAAATTTCGCATGTTTTAATGTGCAGATTTGAAAGAAAACTGAAATTCTATTGATGTTTGTTTCAGGTGATTCAACTCTTGCAAAATGGTAACTCCTAACACATTAACTCCTGAACTTTCAAGGAAAGCCCAACGAAAACTTCAAAAAAAGAAGAAGAAATTTGTTAATATGTTTGTTGGTCAGAATAATGGAAAAGATACCTGTTCAAATGCTGGTAAAAATAAAGCTAAAATTCAGATGAAAAATACTGCACTATCTATGCAAGGCAGAAATGGCCCAACCCAAACTGGCAAAATATCTAAAAAAAGTTCTAAGGGGCAAGTTATTGTCAAGAAAGTTGTTCAGGGGCCTACATTTCAGCAAAATTCTTCTGCAAGATATGCTGCTCTACAAGCGTATATTAATAATGAATTAGGCAGGGATGAAGAAAGTGAAAGTAAAAGCTTGAAGAATTCAGAAACATCTTCAAATACAAAAAGTCGTAAACTAGGAAAAAATACCATCAGGGATAAGAATAAACTAAAAGAATTAGAGAATGGTATTGATCAAGACGATAAAGAAATTAATTTCCTTCAACGTCAGTTGCAGCATAATTCGCGCCAGAAGAAAAGTAATAACATGTTTTGCAATATTTTTGGCTCTGAAATTGGAGATCTATTTGAAGCTCTGGAAACAGAGCCCACTGAGGCAGACTTGCTTACTGAGAAGCCTCTAGAAGGTCTTAAGCTCCCCAACAGAGCAAGAAAAGAGCCCAAGCTCGAGCTCCCAAAGAACACAATATTTGTTGAAACAAGCAAAATAGGATGTGAGGATCCAGTCCCTGAAGTAAATTTGCCATCCAGTAATACAGCATCCAAGAAGAGACTGTTAAATGAAACTGAAGATGCATGCTCTGAGGAACCACAACAAAAAAAATTGAGAAGAAGTCCACTTCGTCAAGGCAAGAAGATTTTGGAAAAGAATCAATTTGCCTCCAGGTGTGATGGTAAAGAATCTTCTACATTAGCAAAGGAACAACTCCAAACTCTTCAAACTAATAAGGGTTCTGCAGAAGCTTTAAAATCAATATTAAATACCAAAAGTAAAAAGTTTCATAAAAAAAATAGATCTCTCAATGTTTCATTTGACATCAGCAAAAATGAAGTGAGGCTTATACCACCTATTATCAAAGAATCTGGTTTTACAGTTATGGATGCCAATACTCCTCTTTTTTGTGATATGGAGACTGAGTCTGAGATCAACTCTGATGAATCTGATGATAGCCATGCAAATGAAATAGGTTTGGAAGATGAAGTAAGTTTGGCCAAAAGTTATGAAAATGGAAAATTTCATGATAGAATTCTTAAACCAAAGCTCAGCTTTGATTCTATTGGCAAGTCAAGTCTTGGTAAGATGACTAAGAAGGTACAGGAGGTCCTTGTGAGCAATAAACTTAGTTTAAAGAAGGAGAATCCTAAGCATGAACAAAGTGCTGATAAAAGATCCAAGTTTACCATACCAATTGATGAAAATTTACTAAGTGAAAGTGATGCAGAAAGTTGTAGTGAAGATGAAAATAGCAGTGAAACTGGCAGTTACAGTGACATCATATCTGAAAGTGATCAAGAAGATGCAGAAAGTGACAGTAGCGATTCAGATAAATCTGGACTGAATGATAGTTTATCTGAAGACATCTATGGTCGGTCACGTGATTCGCATGGCAACGTTGTTGAGCTTGCAGCATCAGAAGATCCCTTGGGCTATTTGACCCCTGCTAAGCGCAAACTCGACCAAGCTCTCCAGGAGCAGCTCAGCAGTGACACAATGAAGAGAGTGCGCACACAGCTGAGAGGTCGGCTCAACAGGCTTGCTGAGGCCAATCTTGCTGGAGCAGTCACCATGGTGGGTGTTTTTTTTGTGAATAAATACATGCACATATTTTTTAAACTGCTACTGCAATAAGAAATTTCTAATTTGTTTCAAGAAATGTATCATTATAGTACAGTGTATTGTAAAATGACCTGACACATTTGTTGGTTTAACAGGTTAAAGAAAAATAAATGAAGAATAAACAGAAGTTCAGTATTTTATTTTTAAATATATTTTGTTCCATGTTAAAATAATTTTATCTATTTTCTGTTCTATTTTGATTCACCTTGTGATTGTTTAACTTCTTAAAACAATTTCTATTCTAATTCACTATTCAAGACTGCATGTTGAAATTTTGGAGACCTAATTATACAGCTTCATGGTCAATGATTTTTTATTGCTTACCTAATTTATAAGTCAAATTTTATTGGCTTTCTGATAGAATCGAAGAAAGGCATACTTTTTCATCTTTAGTTAATAGGTATGTATTCCTGAGTTGTTCCTGGGTTTAGAAACTGTGCTAAATGCAGTTCCTCAGTCCTTCTGTCATTAATGCTAAATTTGTGCTTGTCTTTATGCCAGATATGTGCTTGCCATTACACCAAACGTGTGCTTGCCATTACACCAAACGTGTGCTTGCCATTACACCAAATGTGTTCTTGCCATTACACCAAATGTGTGCTTGCCATTACACCAAATGTGTGCTTGCCATTACACCAGAGGTAATCTTTCAGCACTCCCTCAGGAGGCTATATATTACTGTAGGCTCTTCATTATTACCTGTAACTGCATGCTGCAGTGTCAGATGCAGATGACTGTTGTGGGCTCAGTTTCAGCAATGTAGTTCAGCTTCTTGTCCTTCAGGGAGGCCAGAGAACTGTGTGATTGAAGTCATTCGCATGTGTTTTCCATTTTGTGTGTCTATAATATTTCCAGTTACTGATACTGCATCCTTTTGTTGAATAGGATAATAAATTCAAGAAGGTTACAATAGTTCTCATTATACTTCACATATAATCTAACATTTTGTAATTGCATCCTCAGAATGCACCGGAGACTCGGCGTTGTATCTCCTACATCGCACTCGAGACTCGGTGTTGTATCTCCTACGTCAAGTTCCCTTAATTTCTAACGCACCAATCAATGCCTGCTCATGAGAAGTTCAGTGATCATTATTCATGTGTTAAAAACTTCGGCTGGCCCTGACTTTTGAGTTAAGACCAAAATTTGTGTACAGGTGTGCTCACTGTATGAAACGCACCCCCGCCATCTGCTGAATGTGGTGCTGTCAGAGCTGCTGCTGGCCGAGCTGGCTGGCGAGACCCTCACGCTCGACCGCCACTGCCAGGAGTGTGCCGTGCTGCTCACTGCTCTTGCCTCCAATGTAGCTGAGGAGGTATGTATGTTGCTCACACATCTGCAGGGCCTGTAAATGCCCTGGTGTGCAACTCAGATGTATTCATCTGAAAGTTGTGAAACATCTCCTTTTCGTGTCTATTTGAAATTTTGCACTTTCTTGTTTATCTAACCTGTTCTGTTAACTGCCCTGGATTGAGTCACAGCATAGTTACTTCAGAAATTTAATGCACAGTTCAGGGACTGCTGCCACCTCGGCTGTTTGTCGTGAGTGAGCGGTAGCCATACTTCAGACTCATGATCAAGTCGAGGGGAAGTGAGGCTTCAAACTCATAAACTTAATTTGTATTTCATCATTCAGTAGGATCATTCCCACAGTCTATGCTTTTGTCCTTATCATCCCGACTTATACTCTTGCCTGCTGTTTACTATCCAAACTGTATTACAAGAAATATTTATTATTCAGAGTAATTTTCATTTTCTCATTCCTTGAACACTGTGCACAAATAGTAATACCTGTGACTACAGTACTGAAATGCTCCATGATCTCACGTGGCGTTGTGTGTGCCAGATCGGGGCGCACGTGGTCACCGACTTCGTGATCAGCTGGCACGAGGAGATGCAGAGGGGCACAGACGCCAGCTGTCCACGCCTGCGAAACTGCCTCATGTTCGTGTGTCACCTCTTCAGCTTCGGGCTGCTGCACTCCGCCCTGCTCTACGACCTCCTCACCAGGCTCACCACTCACTTCTCTGCCAATGCTGTGAGGTTTTCTCCTTTGTCACGTAATGGCTCCCAGCGTTCCACTGCTGGAATGGTGCAGTTAGTATAGTTTATTCTTGAGTTCTTGTGTCGTTCTAAACTGGAGTGAATATTCACATATAGTGCATATAATATGAACGATTGTTTAAATACATTGTTCATTTAAAAAATGAGTTGGTCTCTTAAGGGTTAACCAAGAAATTTTCAAGAATTAAGCTGGACTTTTGAATAGGAAATAGAGTAAAACCTAGGAATCATATTTTGGCGATTTGGTTCAGCCAATTTGATCGATTTTTGTAATCCATTTGATTCTGTTTCGTCTCTTTAGTCGTACATTTTCTTTTCTTTAAACTTTGTAATGTACAGGGTGACACAAAAAGTAAGAACTTTTGGGAAAAACCATTAAAGAAGAAAAATATATTCAAAATATCATTGACAGTATTTAAACCACTACAATTTGTTTTTTGAGAGACAGTAATCTAAATCGTCAATCTTCAAGAATTCCATCATGTAGATGACGTCCTGCTCTACATTCCTCTAATCTTTAAGGAAGGTTCCTCATTGATTGCTGCAGCATCTCAACTGGGGCTGCACAAATTTCGTCTTTTGACTCGGTCGTGAAAGTTGGGGGAATTGGCTCGCAGAATTCATCCAGTTTTGTTACCGAGTCAAAAGACACAATTTGTGTTGCGCCAGCTGAGATGTTGTAACAATCAGTGAGGAAATAATTGCAGATTAGAAAAAAGCGTGCATAAAGGAAGACGCGATCTTTCAGGCGTGATTTTCAAACATTGATATTTTGTCTCTCTTCACCGTCTCTTAAAAGGTAAGTTGCAGGAGTTCAATTGCTGTCAAGAACATTTTGCTGTTGGGATATTCGATTTCGATTGCGTTTTTCAAAATCTCTCGTTTTTTTGTCACCCTGTATTAAATAACAGGTTGTTCTACAAGCAGGTGAAATTATAAATTGCCTACATAATGAAAAATATGAATACATCAAGTGTTTATTTAGCTTGATTGTCATTTCACGTTCTTCAGGATAATTACTCTAACATTTGTTGTGATATGGGTTTGAGTAATGTGGATAAACCATTGGTTACTGAATAGAAATAATTCTGAATCTTTTACCATGTTCACGAGACGTTACCTGTTGTCAATTTCAACCCTTTTGGTCCTACGGCATTGCCAGTAGCCAGGCTAATTCCTACTTCTCGAACTTCATGCTTAAACGACCAAATTACTTTAGTCCTGAAGTTGCATTTAGCTTTGTGGAAAACACTAGGTGTCGCCTTGTGTACCTATATGTACAGGGTGGCCTAAATCTGAGGTACCCTCTCATGAAATTATTTCCTAAACATTTGTTAACGTTTGGTCTACCGATACCAGTGAGGGTACCTTACTTTTGGGCCACCCTGTATGTATGCAGTAAGACTGCATTTAACTTTTCACCAAAATCTGGAAGCCCCCTAATGAAACAGGACCATGTGGTCCTCTGGACCAGGTCAAAAGTTTAGATAGCGCCTGTCGGTTGTGGTCTGGCTTGATGAAATCAGCAGCAACCTATTTCACACAACAAAACAGAAAGCGCTAATACGGTGACGCAATACTTTATTTGTTCTACAAGAGATTAGCTTTAGCGCAAGATTAGCAGAGAGTGTAATATTTAAGCGTCAGATCGCGAGTGTTAATCAATCCATTCTAAGTGGCAGAGTATCTCAACGATTCTGGAAATTTTGAAATTGTCTCCACCGCTGTTGGCTACCCACACCGAGTTCATATTTCGTAGGTGCCCTTTAAATCTTGTAAGAGGAACAAAATAGCCCTAAATGTGGACAAGCAGCTGTATCACTATAATAGAATGTATGTATAGTACCCCCCGTGGAATAGGTTAGTAGCAGAGTTCTCAAGTGACATCCATATTTGCGAACATGGTTTTCTGATGAAATATTTTGACATGTGTTCTAGGTGGAGCAGATGATGGTGGTGGTGAGCAGCGTTGGGTTCCTGCTCCGCAAGGATGACCCGCTTGCCCTCAGGGACTTCATTGTGGCAGTGCAGAGCAAGGGCGCCTCCAGTGACCTGCCCCAGCTCCAGCTGCTCCACACGATGCTCAGGGCAGTGAAGAACAACAACGAGTCTAAGGTAAGGCTCGAGCTACAGCCCTCTGTAGCTGCTGTGCACCGTTGCTCTGGGTTGTGGTTGCTTAGTGATACTCTTCTGTCCAGGTGTGCCGGTTCTACCCTCGCAAGAGATGCAGGCTAATTTTTTATTTATTTCAAAACAGTCAAAATATGGAAATGGGGATCTTGGGTGATGACGATGATACTTCTGCTACTTTGTCTCACCAATTTTCCGTCTAACACTCAGGATCTAACCTGGCATTTGCTCTAATTAGAAGCTCAGTTGGTATTCTGCGCTTTTAAATCATGAAGTCTTGCGTTTATTGTTTTCACTTGCATTTAATAGATATATGCACTTCTCTATATGTTGAGATATATATAGTACTTCTATTTATCATTAATTTTTATTTATTTTATTACCTGACGAATGCTTGCATAACCTCGTGCACTAATTTGTGACAGATGCCTGACTATGACCCGACGTACACTGAGCACCTGCGCAAGCTGCTCAAGTCCTACGTGGGTGGAGAGGTGAAGGTGACTCCCCTTCGAGTTACCCTGGACGACCTACTGCACTCGGAGACCCGAGGGCGCTGGTGGATCGTTGGCTCAGCCTACACTGGGCCAGGGGCACTGGCCAGACCCGGCCTCACTGGCCAGACAGGGCCCAGCAAGATGAGCTCTTCAGAGACGAAGTTCTCAGCGGACTTCATGAAAATGGCGGAAAGCATGAGGATTTCACGGCCGCCTAAACTGAACATTCTCTACGCTTTAACAGTGGGGTCAGAGAGCGTTGCTGAGGCCATCGAGAAGCTGAAGGAACTGGGCTTGCCTCCCAACCAGGAGAAGCTTATCTTTGATGTGATGCTCTTTTGCATACAAAAGATGCGCGTCTATAAGCCGTTTTACGCCATACTTAGCATCCGGTTGTGTGTCAGTGAGGGCAAGTACAAAAGGCTTCTCCAGCACGCTCTCTGGGACAAGTTCACCGACTTAGATGCTCTCAAGTCCAAGGAGTTGAAGCATCTTGCCAAATTTATCGTGCACGCCGTCAAGGAAGACGCACTCAATCTGTCGGTTCTCAAAACCCTGCCGTTTGTTGACACAAACCGTAAAATTGTGGACTTTTTGGAAGATATTTTCTGCCAGCTGTTCACCGACGAAGGTGGAGAAAATGTCAGCCTGAATGCATTTGAGAAACTTTTCTTATCAAAGAAACTTGAGCCTCTGAGGCGTCAGTTCAGCCTCTTTTTGCAACTCTTCATGCTGCCCAAGTGTGAGGCCGGAGAGTTGGACTCCAGGTGTCGGGCGCGTGTGCTGCGGGTGTTGGACCTTCTGGGGTCTGATGGCGGAGTTCTCTTCTGAGCGGCGGTGTCCTCTTCTGAGCGGCGGTGTCTTCTTCTGAGCGGCGGTGTCCTCTTCTGAGCGGCGGTGTCCTCTTCTGAGCGGCGGTGTTCTCTTCTGGGCAGTTGTGTCCTCTGAGTGGCGGTGTCCTCTGAGCGGCGGTGTCCTCTTCTGGGCAGTTGTGGCCTCTGAGCGGCGGTGTCCTCTTCTGGGCAGTTGTGTCACCCAAGAGGTTGGGTTGTTTTTCGATGAGTGTAACCAAGTCGAATTTCCGTTCTTGCTATCACATTAGTAGCACATTTCTATCATGACTTTGATTAATATTTTTTAAGGTGCTAATGTGGGTCGAGTGGACCGTAAATATTGCCTGCTAATTTATGTAACTAATGTAAATTTTTAGTTTTATCATTCAAGGTTTGTGCCTCGTAAGTTTAAACTACAGTTGTTATTGTTAGTTTAAATGACAGTAAGTAGTATCTCCACAACAGTGTCCTTGAGTTTTGTGTAAAATTTGATATAAATATGAATTTGCTCAACACCTATCACTGAAAATTGGGGCGATGATACAAATTCCTGTGCTGTTGTTATTTGTGTCAAGTTTTTTTTTGTGTGGACACGAGTAAATTTTTTAATACCAACTGGTACGCGTATGTAGAATGATGCACGCCAATTTTGACTCCCCCGAGCTAGCTAGGCCTTCGAGACTTTTGTCTTTCGTACCAACTTTGCTTCTTTTAATTTTCGTGCCCGTTTTGCTGTTGTTCTTTATTATTTCTTGGACTTTCCTATGTGCAGTAAATCTTGTATGGGAATACACCTGGGCGTAGGTACCACGTTCCCTTCAGTCCGTACTAAATGGTCCCTTCTTTTCGCTCTCTCGAGATGGCTTCTGATGGGGCTAGGGAGCCCTGAACCAGTTTTGAATCTGAATAGTTTTGCCTCCAAAAGAGGGTATCGTTTTGAAATAAAAATTACAAGGTTTCTGAAGTTCTTGATTTTTCCAAACGTCCTCGAAGAGGTATGCTATAGAAGGTTGTCTTTCAATGTATATCGAGTCATTGCCCCTGAGTGTCAACTTGTGCTCATAGCGTCTGCTGACTTCAGGGATCTAGCATTCCTCTGGGAGCTGGGGCTACTTACCGCTGAATCGTCGATATTGGTTGCCGGAGTCTGTCGTGGATTTAGTTTTGTAGCTTAGGGGTAGAGGGGGCGGGCCTTATCTTTCCTATTTCTACTTCTTGCCACCGATCTCCTGCATTAGTGTCTTCCATACTTCATTTTTGTACTTTTTGTTATAATCTCTTGGAGATACTCAATCCTTGCTGAGCTTGAACGCCTCGTGTTCATCAAGTCCTCTTTTGTCTTTATAATAGTGTCTTAAAATGTGCATATAGAATAAAATACTGACAAAACACTTTTTTATTTCACCAACATCAGTTGCCATAGATGCCTCTAAACGCCTCGGCAACGAATACAAGTTATATGACGTTGTGACCTGCTGTTGCATTGCTCTCAACTTGTGTGTTCATTCTAACTTTCAGTTAAAAATTTAGGCAACGGATTTTTTTCATTACTTAGAAGCACTTGCTACGAATTTAAAGACGGATTTGGAGTAAATCATAGACCACGACGCAAGATTGAACAAACCTTGGAAGTTGTGTGGAGTGCCTCGAAGTACAGGGGCTCTGTGGTTTAGTCGCATGGTGTGATGATTATTAGAAATGTTCAGTAGTGTCTTTAATTTGGCTACCAGGCAAGCATATGCCCAGATGTGATGTGGTGCATGGAAACTGACCTGAAAAGGGCGAGTTAAAGCGTAAGTGTTGTGACTGGGATAAATTAATCAATCGACCGAGTTAGTTCGTGTTGCTAAATGCTTGTGCTTGTTGTGTGGTGACTTGAGCTTAGAATTCGTGATCGGAGAATTTGAACCCGATTTGTTGCGGCACTTGTGTGTACCACGGCTGACTACCACTCGCCCCACAACGTGCTCAGCCCTGCACTACCACTCGCACAACACGCGCCATGTGAGGTGTCCACAGCCCGCACCACGCGATGGAGACGAGAATCACGATCGGATCAAGATAGAAGCGAAGCGATTTCAACAAAGTTGACGTTACTTCTCAATGGTTTTGCGATACCTAATGATTAATGAGAGGAGACAATGACGGTTATCCCCTAGCTGGCTTGGACACCTGGCTGCAATGGGGATTGTTGCCGGATCCAATCACCCCTTTGCCAAGGAAAGCACTGTGCGAATACAGTGCGTAAGGGGCACCATTGAAACCTCGACTGTACTCAAAAGAAGTCCTATCTCTTGCGATTGAGGTGCACTTAACTTCCACTTCAAAGATGGAAGTCCCGAAGGCCTGGCTATAGTTATGGCAACCTAACAATGTCCCCCTGGGGACGCTACTCCTCATAGCATAGGATAAATAAACCTAACGCTATTGCCTATCCTATGCCCCATATGAAAGAATCGTAATAAAAGCGGTAGATAGCTGTTAAATGGTGTGACTAACGGCGCCACATAGTCTAAGTTATTACAGCGCTAAAAATAGCTACTACTACTACCTCGAGCACTGCCCTCCCAAGAACATGCATGCCTTCTTTCTTTGGTGATTATTCATCAACATTTTATGTTATTATATCAGTGCTTAGTGCAGGTTTTGAAAATGATCGAGGAACACCCAAGTAACCTTTTCACTATCTTCACAGACGTCAGGAGCGCCGTCGACGTCATAAAAATTTATAACCGCAACCAACCACCCATTAGTCACTGAAATTACAGCATTTCTTGCACGATTTGTACTCTTATTTAAGCAGGTAAAATTCTGGGTATCCGGGCGTGTGGAAATCTCAGAAAATGAAAGAGCTGACTTTGAAGTAAATAAATAGAGCTGCAGCTACCGACGAGAGAACTCTAAATCTTACGGTTCCTTGTCGGGATTACTTCCCTCGTATCAGAACTGATGTGAGAGATTTATGGCACCGGCGATGTTGGAATTCTGAAGTGAACAATAAATTACAGGCAATAAAGCCCACTGTGGGTGAGTGGACCTTATCCAAATGTCGCGATTGCTGCGTGAAGGTAGCATTATGCCGTTTGAGCATTGGCCGCTCGGGAATAGCTCATGGCTACCTTCTGGAGCGACAGCCCCAGTTGCTCTGCGACCAAAGTTCCGTCCCTTTAACTGTTACACACCTCTTAGCTGAGTGCCCTTAGCACGCTGCTGCTTATTTGTTACATCATTGCGTTAAGATAAAAAGCAGAAAAAGTTATACGACGGCGTATAAACGCTATTAACAATTTATGGCCTAAAAAGACCTTATGGTCCCATTTCATGACAATGCTGCTAGTTTTTCCATGATAAGCTAGCTGCAGCGTAATTGCATAAGTACATATGACTGCAGCCAGATTTTTGTATAAAGCTGAATTCGGCCTTAATGCAAAAGGAATTGGCTCGTTAAAACGTTAAGCAGTTTTTCTTTATCACTGAATGAGATGAAACGGTTGTTTTAGGAAACAGAAGTAAATGATTATGTGAAAAAGAGGCTTTCCTGCTCCAGATGTATTTTTCCTTTATCTAAAAAGACCTATATCAAAGACACGTATATCATGAATAAATTGTTCAATCATCTCAAAACATTGTATGACTTTTTACCTAGCCTGCCCGTGTATTGGTATCATTTTATTGTTTTCTGTGTAATTGTGGAACAAGCGTCAGTTTTCAAAGCGTAAATTATTTTGCTAACACAACAAATACCTTTAAGAAAAATAACATGTAAATTTAAGGGTAAAAAAGCTTATTCATGTAACTTATAAATATTTTATAATCATTGATCAATGTGTTGTTTGTTAAAACGATGATGATCTCATATTTTGTCTATTTTTATCACATATTCTGTCCTTAATAATTTCAGCTAATTTCAACGTAGAATTTCTAAAGAAAATGATCAATGGAGAGCTTTGCTAGTATTTCAGTCAACTTTGTATCAGTTTGCTTCGAAATTTATTACTTTTTATTAGGTTCCTCCTTGTCATTTTGTGCCCTTAGCTGTCCACGTGAGATGCTCTAGACAGTTCCATTTTTGCAAGCGCGGCTGAGTGTAGAGGCTGTCGGTGCGTTTTTTGAACTTTGGTGGCGCTCGAATATTCAAAATTTATTTTTTAACTCGTCTGGATTTTAAAGAATTGCAGTTCCAAAATGTCGCTTAATCCTCAATATTTACAAATCGGTGAAACTTTTGTTAAACAATATTACGCGATGTTTGATGGAGAAAGAACGGGGAGGGACAAATTGGCCAACTTTTATCACGTGAGTATTTGGTAATAATATATCATTATATTCACTCACAATTTTTACAGTCGTTCTAATTATTAGGAAGCATGGTTTTATTTGACTTATTAAAAATTAAGCAAATAGGAATAGATTACACTTTGACAGGTACCCATCTGACTGTCATTGAACTGATGATGCTGGTTTGAAAAATTGCAATCTTGAGAATACAGCTGTGTTTTTATGTAGTTAGAGAAGATAGTAAGCTATGAATTTAAAGGTCTTTTGATTTAAAGCTATAGATTCAATTTCTGCCGATCTATGTCTTTATTCACAAAATTTCCTTGAAAAGGAATTTTGAAGTATTTTGAAGTTTTCAGTAAAGTTTAAATTCATGCTTGGTCTTCCATTAATGTGGCCACCATATTGCCTCAAAATGAGAACTGATTAGCAGTTTTCCTGTTGAAGTTTGCACTTTAGATGCTTTTATTCAAAACTAATTTTTCTGAAATAGAATGAAGTAATTTTGTAAGTGATGCATATAGGCTATTGGAAATAGTTTGGTGCTTGAGTAATTGAAACTTCAAACTTCTTTAACATTCACTGTATTGTAAAACATTCACATTATTATTTGAAGTTCGTTATATGCTACATGTTAAACAATGTATATTATCAATTGCAGTACTGATACACATAACACAACTATGTGATTAAATTTCCAATCATGCTGCTAGCTATTTATCAGGCATGAAAATGAGCATGAAAAAAATTCCTTAGGGCTTGTATGATTTGACATAGGCAATAGGATTAGAATAGCTTGGTTTGACTATTTGCTCTTAGGACTGGCATCCCTAGATAGTGCTGTCAAATTATCTCAACTGTAGCTATGCCTTCAGGAATTTTATCTTGTGTGCTATCTTATCATTTTCACATCTTCTTTGCTAATAGTTTTTACCTTTTTTTCCCTCTTCTCTCTCAACATGCTATTTCTATCTGTTGGAAATTTTATCCAGTAACACTCCTATGCAAACGTTTTATGTTATCTAGTTCCTATGCATTCCACATGGCTAAAGAGCTTAAGATTGTTAGAAATAAAATGGATGCAATTAAAGGTATTTCATTATAGCACAATTCATTTTGCCATGCTCAATGTAAGCTGAATTGGTTTTTATTATATAACTAAAATATTAATGCAGGAAGCTAACAATTTTATAAACTTAAATGCAAATCAACAACAATACAAAAAGAGGATTTTTAGAAGGTGATTTGAAGGTGCTGTTCACCCCTGCACATCAGACTGATGTTAGAGGCTTTGTGGTTTTGTTTCCAACATTTTTTATTTGTACATCTTCAATACACTCAGGCTGAAGTATGGCTGATTAATTTGGAATATTCTTTATCTGTATATTACAAATTTGGTTGCAAAATTAATTACAAACTGTGATGTATAAAAATAATGATGATTTTGTAGCAACTTGTTTGTGTCCCCACTTCCTCCCTCTTTTAGGTCATGTGGTAAACAATAGGTTTGTTAGATTTGCTTATCCAATGCTATGGAAACTGGTGCCCAGGATTAATATAGAAAATGTAATTAAAAAGTAGATATTTGCTAACAACTCAGAAATTCAGACAAGACTTGAGCCTATTTTCATCCTGGAACAGTAACTAACCAATGCTAATACAGTTGATCAGGCTGGATTAGATTGTTTTAGAAGTTCATTCATGGCACATAAAAGATCATTAGTTTGTTTAAAGCTCTCTATTTACATGAGATGTAATTAAAGAAAAGGAAGAAGAAACTATTTAGTGTGAACTGTAGAAAAAATGAAATTTATGCAAAAGTGTGTTCCAACACCAAATTTACAATGCATAAATATAGCAAATAAGAGAAGAAAAAAAAGAAAAGATATACAAGAGATAGCAAAGAAGGTATGAAAATTAAAAGACTCAAAGTGATGGACACAAAAGATACAAGTCTGAAAGGCTATCTATAACTGCAGTAACCTAACAGTTCTCCCTTAGTTGCCAATATAGTAGGTACTACCATTGCTTTAGTACAAAATAGTGAATGAAATTTTTTGCAGTCTCACTGCAAAATAGGAATGAATCTAATATACTGGTATTGTACACCAAGGTTTCTTTTCTGCAAATTGTTAGACATATAAATATTAGTATATTTATGTATTATTGAACTGTTAACTCCTTATGAAAAGTAAATTTTGCAATTTTTGCTATTGTAATTACTGATGAAGTGCTAATGTTTGTCCCTGATATTGTTGTATTATTGTACTGAAGAAATATTGCCTGCAATAACAAATGTCCTCCGCAGGCTGAGATGTCCCTCATGTCTTTTGAGGGAGTACAAGTTCAGGGAGCAGTGCAAATCATGGAAAAAATTAAGGTGAGTAGCAAACTGAAAACCTTAATTTCCTCTACAGTTAACTGTGGAGTGCAAGTGTGTATAAAATTACTATAAATATACTGGTTTTTGCTCCTTTTTTTGTTATAAAAGTATGATATAAGTTGGGCTACTTCCTAAGTTCAGATATACCAAGTACTGGTTAAGAAAAAATTTGAAGTTGTAGTGAAACAATGGTAGCTGAAAGTGTCATCGGAAAATTGGAAAATCAGACAAAATAACATAGATGATCAATTGTTATATTTTAGGACTTTTGTGTTGCATAATTTGGATGACTGAGCTGGTTAGATTTCTATTTTTAATATCATTTTTATGAGAAAATATCAAGTTACATATTATGATTTATGCTAATGTGAGGATGGTTTAATATAGGATTTTTGAAAGGAATACAGCTTTCTAGAGTACAGGGGATAGAAGTTCTAGATTATGTATTCTCTTTTGGAATAGGTTAATGACTGTAAAATCTCATTTTCTTATCTTTTATTCTCTAACTAGATATTTGTGTGTTCTGGTTTTTCCTGCTTGTTAATGGTTGTTAAGGGTTGATGTTCATTGAAATATGTTTTTGCAGAACTTGACCTTTCAAAAGATAGCTCGAGTGATCACTACGGTGGACTGCCAGCCCATGTTTGACGGTGGTGTACTCATCAACGTCCTGGGCCAGCTCAAGGTGGGTTCCAATGAATTGACTGACATGAACACAGCTAAGTTATTTGTATTTTATATCTGAACTGACATTGTTTTACTGGTTTTCACCAGTCAAGTGCAGTGTAAAGGTTGAGGTATTCTAGTACTAGCACAGTTTAGCATGTAGGCATGTATTTAATGGAGTGATTGCTCATGAAGTTGATAAGGTTTTCTATTATTCTTCCTTCAACATCTTTCAAATTTTACATTGGTATTTGAGCTTCCTCCGTCCTAGTATGCAACTCTTCATGTGGTGCTAAAAGTGTTTACAATAGGTCCAAACCTATACTTAAGTCTACATCCCTCAGGTAGTGGCCCTATTATCTCCATTTCATAAAAATGTCAATATTTGCCATATGACAAGTGTTAGCTAAACTGAATTAACTTCATTTTTGCTTGTGGAAGCTGCTAAGGGAGTAAAAGTAATCTAAGGTGTGTGTGTATGAGCGTGTGAAGGTAGCTTTTACTGTTGTAAGTTCTGATAGAGATTTTTCTTCAACATAAATTGACTTGGGGCTCTTTGGGGGATGCATAGCATTCCTGAAATGCTCTCTGATAAGTAAACTGATTTTGCCTGTGTTCTTTAGGTTATAACACTCCCATCAGTATTTTTACTAGCTGCTCAGTTTAGTGACAAAGGTGTGTTGTGGGGGAAAAATATTGGGAATGCCTTGTCCTCTGTGCAACAGATTTATTTTGTCTGGTGCATTTCTTACTTTGTTTTAATTTTTGTTTTCTGTGGGATGGCTCCTGTGTTGTGTTTTGCTTTAGTGGGCTGTGTTAAACTGTTGAAATTTTTATGTTGTAGAGCATTATTTCCTGAATGTTACAGTGTGTTCAGTAGCACCAAACATACCATAAACCTTACAGTAATGAGCCTTGGAAAATACACTAATTTTGAATGGTGCAAATACATTTTAGATTTTAATCACAGCTGAGAGCAATAAAAGCTGAATTTAGTGCTTGCAGTTGGACCCTCCATGATCCCCAGAAAAAGACTCATGACCCCTCTGGGAGGTTATTGGCTACAGTTTATGAACCATTGTTGTAGTCATTCCCAACCCAGGTGTAAGTAGCAAATGCAGCAAGTTGTAATTGATGTTGTACATATGACTACAACAATGTATTGGGAAAGTAATTCATGTTGGAAGTCAATATATTTGGTCCTGATCAGTAGCAGTTACTGCCTGTCATTACAGAATAATTAAACAGTAATTTTACGTGTCTTAAATTGTTTTGGTTATAAGAAGCTTAAATTAGTTACTCCACTGTAGTAGTCTTTTCCATTTGATTAAGTGGCTCATAGATGTAAGTTGTCTTACATTTTACTACAATGGGAGGAATTTTCCCTCTTGCAAATGTAGTTACCATGTTTCCTTTTGGTATTGTAGTAACAAGGATAGTGAACTATTAATTATCCATTGTTTGTTCTATTCTAATTTTTGTGGGGCACTGTAATATGGTAGACAGTGCTTTGGGGTGAGAGGTTTAAGGCACCTCATTTGTTGCATTCAGCAGATCTTGTGCTTGTGGCTCCCCCTTGTCTCTTGATGTGTGTTTGGCCTTCTCTTGTGCAGATGTGTTAGTTCGAACTCATTGTTGTGATGTAATACCTCTGAAACTGATGAATGGCAGTGTTTTTTCTGTGCACATTGTCATAAAGTGATCAATTTTTTGTTGAAATGATGTTTATATATTTCCAAGTTTGAAGTGTTAGCAAAAATAATTTTGCTGTAATAGTTTCTTGTTTGTTGATATTTTTTTAATGATTTCAATTTTGAGTAGTATATTTTTTTCGGTGTCTGAGGTATGTTTATTAGAGTTGAATGCTTGGAAATCACTTTGTTTTGTGTTGCATTTTCCGGGGGAGGTAGTCTCACTGCATCAGTGAGTCCAAAAATGCTAGGGCCTTGTGAGATGTAATGATAACATCTGCAAGGAATGCTCAAGAATAGCATGCATCATGCATGCTGTTGCATAGCACAAGTTCAATGTTAAGCTAGTTTTGGCTGTACATTGTCTTGTTCTCTTGGTTGTGATTCTAAAGATAAATGAAACTGCTACACAAAGTTGTCATTAGTTTTGGTTGGACATGAAAGCAAGAGCCCAAACTGTTTCATGTTTGTATGGTGTAATTCTTGGATAAGAAGAAATATCAAGTGTTATGAGCTTCCCTAATGAGATACAGAGAGAGCTTACCATTTTACTTGCAATGGTTGGGTGCAAAAATGTTATCAGGTTGTATAGGTGTGTACCAGGAATTTTTAAAGACTTTACAGCCAAGTTTACATTCAGACCTTCAGCCAGCACAGTTCGAAATAGTTGTGACACAATTTATTTTCTAAACTGTTGGTCACTTGGATTTTATTGAAGAATGCTGTATCTGTATGGAGCATAAATTTTACTACAATGCAAGTTTCAATTTCATCAAGTACTGTGACAGGAATTCTAGCAAAATTATGAGTGCTGTAAAATATTTCACTTTGATTTCAAAGTAATTTTATGTGACTCATGTTACTTTATCATTGAAAGACCTCTTCATTTGTTTATTTAAAGGTACTTGAGATCTTAAACTAGATCAACTCGCATCCATGGAAATGAGTGCTGAGGAGGCAATTTGGAATAGGATATGCATCATTGTTTGAGGTTCATTTTATTGATAGCATGCATTTGACTTACTAGGTCATTGATTTAGTTAAGGCTTACAGAAGTGGGAAGACGAGATTGTCGTGTTATTTGGAATAATATTTGGTGCAAAACTATAACAATTTGATTAAATATTGGTTACTCCTAAGTTAAAGTATTTATTATCTGATGTCCAGTATGTGTCTCGAGTTGTTTGCTTTTTGTAGGCTATGGAAAGAAATAGCAAAGGCATCTCTTTCAAAACCCACCAGGAATGTTGCCCAGGCCTGTCTCAGGCCTGGGTAACATTCTGTAACTTTCTGCAAAGAGAGTATGGAAGAATGTATGTTGAAATAAATGTTCTTTGTGGCTTTGGCTTGATCATACTCCTGAAAGTAATTATTGATCTGAAATACAGTGGAATCTCTCATCTATAGACACCTCATATGGATGAACATCTAGCACACTGGACAAAATTGCTGTTGTGGTAGCCTCTGTTTGACAGAATGCCGCACAAAATGCATAATAGTCATGTACAGAATATTCACATTAACGAAGGATTTATCCCTTTGATGAGAGGTTTAACTGTACTTTCACATGTATTGCTTTGTTTCAAATTTGTGTTGGAATTCATGACTCCCGTTTCCCCGTGCACTCCGGCGGTAGATGGACGATGAGAAGCCCCATGGCTTCCACCAAACGTTTGCATTGAAGCCCCTGGAGGGTAGCTTCTTTGTGCAGCACGACCTCTTCAGACTGGCCCTGCACCACCTGCCAGTGTAGCCTTTCTACTCTCACTTCACATTCATGAACACTTTCTTGTGTTGAGATTATCTTAACATTCTCTTGTGTTGATGGATTTATTGCTCTCATGTTTATTGACACTCGGTTTTGTCTTGGAACTGTTGCACACTTCCTAGAAGTTCAGTTTTGTGTCCTCATGCGTTTGTTTAATTTGATCTAAATTTAATTTTTTGTTAGTGTGCTATTCATCCTTCTCTAACTCCTGAAAGTTTAATTTTATGAGTTTTCTAACGTGCGGAGAGCTGGATTGGTTTAAGCATTTCCTAGTGAAAAATCTTCCTTTACTCATCATACCGGGAATGCATCAATGCGGATTATTCCTTGGTGAGCCTCTTGAACCCTTTCTCACATCATTCATAAAATTTTGCGTGTGGGGCGAGTTGGGCAAGACTGAGTCAAATATTAAGATCTAGGCTTCAGTTCCTGCTTAGGAAGTGGACGGACTCATGCCTGACAATTAGACGCTGTGTCTCGTGCTGTGAGTGGTGGGGCGCGTTTCCCTCATACATAGATGTGGTGAGCTGTCGTGCTTTATGCTGCTCTTCTTTCGAATTTGGACCTCCTCCTCCTCTTCATTATTTTTACTGGGATTTCTGCACAATGTTCGTGCAATCTGCGCACAGGAACGTAGCTGCAAGATCCTCGTTGCTATGTACTGCTGAAGTACCTCGTTGCTATGTACTGCTGGCTTCCATGGTGACTTGTGGCGTCACTACAACTGTGTATTTTAAAGTGGGTTAGTGTGGAGAAAGAGTAAAGCATTCAAGTATCCGCTACGGAAACCCTAAAAAATGGATGTAGTTTAAAAAAATTTATTTGCACTTGTTTTATTTGTAGGCTGTCATTTCATAGAGCTTTATGGGATTCTTGGTGGAAGCAAAGATAAGGGATTGTGCTACTGAAAAGTCCCATCTTCATTGGGTCACTCATCAGTATCAAAAAAGAACACTTCCTGTTTTCTAATTTTTGTGCAAATGTACATTGAGTGATACAGAGTACTCAACGTAGTACAAAGCTGCTTAAAAGTTGTTTTTAATGGGAAATCATAGTGATGAAAATAATTTTTTCCTCGTGTAAGTTTCCCAATATGCAATCCTCGAGATGCTGGTGCGTGCGCTCTGACTCTCCCGTGAAGGGTTCAACTGAGGGCCTGTTGCCATCTCCATGCGAGGTTGACTGACTCGTTCTTAGAGTTCTTGAGCTATGTACCGAGGAGTGAACAACATTCATTATGAGAATCTATCCTGGATTTCATTTTGTAGTGAGTTATACCTTTGCCCTTGAATACCTTTATCAGGGTGGTAGCTCCTTGCTGCTGACTGGACAGTGCTTGTTGGTAGCTCCTTGCTGCTGACTGGACAGTGCTTGTTGGAAGTTTGTTACAGGTTTTATTCTAGCTAGGTTTACCTTCTCTGGACTAGCGTCATCAAAGCAATCAATATACCGTGCTAGCGTCCTAATTTCACAGCCTAGAAATGTCTGCCTCGTTCTTGGAATTTTCGCTTCTTTGACATTATTACCGTTTTATTTCCTTTCAGCAGTCTCTCGAATCAGCTTGATACGCTTTGAAAGTCCGGTTAATATCATATTTAGGCGCGAATTGTTCGTGATGATCCGTGCTGTACGTCTCGCTTTACAGTACGAAGTGAATTAAGTGACCCACAGTTCCAGCGTTGGAGCGGAAGGTCATGCGAGTGCGTTCTGCATCACCTATGTTATTTCAGTCCATCGCTTTGCTATCATCTGGCATGCTGGTCGTTAGGAATGTTTTTTTATTGTTTGAGGATGGGGGAAACATTTTAGGAAGTGTGGGTGTGAGGTAAACAGACGGCAGAAAGAAAAGAGTCGCAGCTCCGCCCATCTGACGGCCTCCCGTCACCTCTTGCGTTGTTTTGTGCTTCATGTTATTTTTTGTCTTATTGTTTGCTCCTAGAATTTGCTTTTAATTCGACGTTCGCTTCAAGTTCCATGGTTTTTCACTTAAATAATTCACTTCAGAATTATATTTTATCTTGCATCGAGTTATTGTGTGGTCAAATTACAATATTTTTTGTCTAATTCTTACCCAGAGTTTACACTTGACAGCTTGTATAGTTTACTAGATTCACGGGATGCACACCTCTTGTTTTGGCTACAATCATTACTGTAACACACGTGAGCTCACCATGAAGAGCTCTGCGTGGAACACCTCCATTACACGAACACGTGACTCTCTTGTTCGCCGCTCCGCCACCGCCCGCCACGCCCCCCTGGAGCCTGGCTCAGACCGACCCCGGTATGCTGCTCTGCCGTAGTTCTAACGAGTCTTGTGTCGCTTTGCCCTACCCAGCCATTCTGGTTTTGTTCGCGTTTGGAATGGAGTTGTGACTTCTTCCCCGAGTGAGGCTTGCCCTGCCCAGCTGTTGTGTTTGTTTTCTTTTTCGATTTAGTTGTGATGTAAACCCTGGATGAAGTATTTTAGCTATTTTATTTGAGAAATCCGTTTCCTTTATTTTCGGTCGTGAGTGTATTGGAGTTTTCCTTCCGTGTTGGGATTTTCAAATAATTTTTCTGGGTCATTTTTGATTGAACGTTTCATTTAAAATTATTTTGTCCAACTGTCAATAGCTGAAATGACTTGATGTTTTATTAAACTAATACACTGAAAATTTACTTTTACAGTGCGATTGCGTAAGAGTGATATGATTTGTCGCTGGTTAACACATTGACCAAGTCCCGGCGAGTTCTGAATATTGGAAGCTGTGTTTTAATTTAGGCTTAAATTTTGATCGTTGAGATGAACCTAGTTGATCAGAGCCTATTGGAATACGCTTGTAAACTCTGAGAGCGACCTCGTCCCTCCTTACCGCCTCCGACGCGGCTCTCAAGGCCCTGTCACTAGCAAACTCGATTTGGCAAAGAGCAAAGAAAATTCGACGGTGGGTTATGGGTGCGATTGTACGAACTGTCGGTCGAGCACGCGTTCTCATGAAAGGTGGTTGAGGTGTTCGTCATGTCCAAGCTGAGCGAACCAAGATTGTTTTCAAGCGTTGTCGTCGCCGCTGCTGCCCTCGAAGACGAAGAAAAGCATGCAATGAATCAGTGCTCAGTCTGGAGCAAAGATTAGTTGCGATGCTGACAGCAGAGAAGCAGCCATGGACAGGAGAGGGGCGTCTGTCTTCACCTTACGAAGCCTGAGCACACATCGTTCGCTCGGTCTGTGGCCAGAGCCGACACATCCTCGCATCCAATCGCGCTTGCTCACCGACCAATGGCAAAGTTATCTAGCTTGCGCTAAAGCAAAGGAGGCAGAAATATTCGGCGAGTAGCGAATAAAGTTTGCGAGTTTCCTGCTAAGGAACTTTGCATTTTGTCGAAGAAAGTTCGCTCGTGAGAGCCCTTGACTGGCGAGGTGCATGCCGTGCCCTGACAGGCGTACCGCGTGCGGTCGGTCGCTCTCGAGAGCAGGGCGAGACGAGTGTAGCCCTCGCTCAGCTGAGCGTCCTGCACCACTTAGCGAGCACTCGTTCATTCAGAACCTACTTTTGAAACTAGGCTGGTTTGGTAGTGGAATTTATGTTTGTGTGCTTACTACCATCATTGTTCTTCCTAAAGGGTGCTGTTGAGTGAATTTCTTTCCATTTATTTGAAACAGAATGACTTTTGTGTGCTGATACACATAGCTTTTATGCATGCGTAGTAAGGATGCATTATATTATATTAACGTAGAAGCGTTTTAAGGTGGCTTATTTCAACGTTATTTTTGAAGCTGTTTTTGCTTGTGACTCTTTTTTCTTTCAATTTTTGGTATACATGTTTCCATGGTAACTGTCGCTAGATATTTTCTTTACAAATTCCTAAGTAGTTGATATATAAAATATTGTTTTTTAGAGTTGAAAATATTTCATGCCATAATCAGTGCTATTTCTATTAGGTGCTCAATAGCCGGACCCGTGCACGGTTTTCAGTGACTGGTTGTATCCATTTCTTGTAATGAAGCTATTCTAAAAGATGTGCTAAGCTCATTCTGAAAATGATAAATAAGCTCTCGGAAAATGTGTTCATTAAAGACATTCTTTCTCTCTTTTCCGTGAATTTTTCTTCTCTGATGCATTCTTAATTTCTTTCTCTCTTCTGTCATGTCTTTTTTCTCTGTTCTAGTCTTTCTCTCTCTTCCGTTGTCGAGTTTCTGCTTCTCTGTCGCATTTTTTGTTCGTTTTGGTTTGAAATTTTTAGCCTTCCATCTCTCAAACTTCCCGTTGACGTCTTTGTGTTTGTCGATTTGCTGCTCTTCTTGAGTTTCTTCTGCCATTTCATATGCCTTCAGCTGAATTTAATTTTCAAACTCAAACGAAAGGGTAATGAAGACAAATTATTATTGTAGTCCAAGATTTCGGTCCAATTTGCTCTGCCCGCCTCCAGGTGATGTACAGTGTGGCCGCACGTGTGTACACTGTGGCCCCACGTGTGTACACTGTGGCCCCACGTGTGTACACTGTGGCCACACGTGTGTACACTGTAGCCACACGTGTGTACACTGTAGCCACACGTGTGCCACCGGCTGCTGTCGAGAATACACCAAATTGATTCTTTAAATTCAGAGTTATAATGATAAGCGTTCATGAGGAGCGGCCAATGATCAAAGGGAGAAATTATTTGAAGTGTCCAAATGTCTGTTGATTTTTGAGGTTCTTTTATACTATGAAATACTTCTGCAATATTTCGGTGATATTAGTTTTTAACTGTTTACATTACTTAAACATTTTAAAAATTGAAATAATCGTTTTCTTATCATGAATGCTAATGTGCAAGTGAGAGATAGTTTCTCCTGCAAACATTTTCCTCCTGCTCTTTGATACGCTTTTACAAATTTCGCCCCGCTTTGCCAGTATAACATGCCTAGCAGTCATCACAGTTTAGCTTATAGATTAACTCAGGTTTGCCCCATTAACTCTTCTATCTTTTACGGAAAAAAGTTGCCTCAAATGGTATAATTAGATTTATGGTGGATTTTAGGTTAAATGGCCATAAATAACTCTGGCATACCTCTTATGTACGGAGCACTCGCATGTTTTGTCTCCTGCGAGGAGTCGATAGTGACTTGATCAGTTCCATTTTGATCCACAAGCCGAGATGTGCTCGAGTGCCACTTTCTTCAATTTCAGAAGGAAATTAGACATGCTCATTGATGGGATTTAAGAATGCCGGGACCGGAGCGGAGGGAATTATGTCATCCAGGTATTGTTTCCCAGAGAAGAGGAGTCCGCTGTAAAAAGTAATCCCTGGGAGACCTGTTAGCCGAGATGCTAAATAAGTGGTATCGCGGCGGCTAGGGCTGGTGGGGAAATGCAACCGTAAGGTCGGCTAAAGTAAGGATTTGTCTTCATAACCTTTTCTTATAAGTCTGAAAAAATAAACTCAAGACGTTCAGTATTCCAGCTGCTAATTATTCTAATTTATTAGATTTGAATTAATTATTTTAGAAGCTTTCATTAGGTCAGAAAAATGGTTAGTGATACAGTATGCAGTACTGTCGTAATCTGGATACAGATATGAATTTTTTATTTTATACGCTGTGAATTTATTTCTATCATATCGAAAAGCGTGACACGCGAAGGAAAGTACAAGCGTGTATGGAGGCTCGTTCCTTTAAGCATTAGAAGCTGTCACGTTCGTGGAGGTACCCTGTGTATTGGAGACCTGCTGCCTCAGCACCACACGACTTGAGTAGGGTACCTTCACAAAACGCTCAATTCAAAAGCTCCTAATGAGCTAAATTTGTAAAGAATACAGCGAGGCGAGCCACACTCTGCTTAATAACCGCTCACACATGCCGGTCGTGTTCGAGTCTTCATTTTTGGTGCTCTCCTGAGTGCCGCTGGCGTTTTTTGTTAGAGCTACAGCGCTTGCATCAAGTCTGGTGATATTTGTTTTGAGTTTAGCCGCTTTTGCTTGTTTTCATCGATTTAACTCTGTTTTTCTTGCTAATGGTGTCCGTTTTCTTTCAGATGGACGAAGATCCTGTTCATGGATTTTCTCAAACGTTCTGCCTGAAGCCAATGGGCGACTCGTTCTTCATACAGCACGACTGCTTCAGACTAGTGATCCATAACCAATAAGGGGGCGCGCCCCCGCATCACAGCGCCATTCTCGCCTGCTCTGCTTGCAGAACGTGTAGTTTGGTTGCATGAAATTTTAAGAAAGTGTTAGTAAACTTCAATAATCAATGGATGCAAATTTACTAGAGAATTAAAGTACTTAAAAAACCTTAACTGTTATCAAGAACGTTTATCTTCCATTAGCTTTGGGTATAATAAGCATGAGGTGTAAGTTGAAAGTATACTACAATTGATTATATTTCTCACAGCATTTTCAACTTGGGAGAATATTGAAGTAAGGAGAAATAAGTGTAAGCTAGTTTTTAAAATTATGTTCTTTTCCATGTAGTAGTTGTTTAGGGATAACATTTTGTTCGATTTAAAAAAATTAGAAGCGTCAGCCGTCGTTTTTTTAAAACTTGAACAATGAATTTTGAGTATCACTCGCTGAAATCTATGTTTATTGAAGTTTGTTTAAATTTTTGGAATTCCCCATATATTTAAATACAAGGTTTAAATATTCTTCCGTATCTCGTTGCCAATATACGTACATATTTATTCGAGCATCCTAATATTTCTTTAAAATTCGGAATTTTAAGTTGCCACAATGTGGAAAACAATAGTTCTATGTTTAGCAAAACTCTTGAGCAATTAATCTCGTTTTACTGCCTGGAAAAGAAACTGGCTGAAAATTTCACTGAAACGTAATTTTGTGGCGTTCCAAAATGTTTAATTTGATCTAAGCGAGGTCTTTGCCGCAACGCTCATGTTTGCGGTTCACTTTACTTTTACCGCCTAAGGATACGACAGCTTCAGTTTGTCCTGTTATTTTTCCCGCTCTTGAGGTTGGAGACGCTATCAAATGCAGGCGCGTTAAACAAGTAGCTGTGAGACTGTGATCGGAGAGAGGCTATGCTAGTGTAATTTAAGGCAGCGTTCTGCAGTGGCGGCGAGGGAAGGCTCGTCTCAAGACGCACTGAGCCCTCAATAGAGCGGATGATGAGCGCGAGCTGTCGCACTCAATGTATAAAGTACTTTCGTCGTGCTGTGCGTTCTAATTAGTTGTATGCATAGTCTCCAAGTATTGATATAAGCGCGCTGGGCCAAGTTGAGCTGTTGGGCAGACGTGTGTCAGAGAAGAAATGCAGTTCTGAGGAAAAGAGGTTGCTTTAAGTATTCATGCATTAGCTACTTGATGAAAAGCCGTTATCTTCCCAAAAGAGGTTCAGAAAATTTTATAACAATTCCTTCATTGTCATAAATGTTCATCTGTTGCTGCAATTCGGCGTATGCGAAAACCCTTCACATTTGTTGACAGATACAGAAGTAAGGATGTGATCGATACCACCCATCTCATTTGCCTTAAAACTAATTCACACTTGGTCATTTTTTATGATTGTTTGACTCCTTCCGTTTAGATGCTAGGTCAGGGAAGCTTCAAGTACGGACTTGTGTTTTGAGAACGAAATATTGGATGGCACGTCCATTTATGCGAGTGCATTCTTTGCTAGAGCGGGACCCATCAGTGGACATTTTATTGGTGTAATTCACTGTGAGCGACTCACTTGAGTCGTACAGCTTGAATGGGAACTGAACTTGAGTAGTTTTCAATTTTAGCGATATAATTCTCTTAATTGAGCGTCGCGTGAGTGTTCGTGTGGGTCATTCTACTTGCTTATCATATTTGGATTTATGTCGAGGTTATTATCAACGGGACTTTGGCAATGACCTCGGGACAATACAGATATGATTTCTTGCTTTCGTGTACTGCCCAAAAATAACCCGTTGCTTATGTTAGAAATTTTTACCGCTTAAGGTTCCCCAGCATCGCCCTACTGACTCATGACTTTCTCAATCTTGTAGCTGCTGTTGCTTCCCCCGTTCAGTTAGTGAAGTCAGGATATGTTGGTCATCTTGAAACCTCCAGAACATCTGTAGCGTTTGTTTCCTTCTTTTAACAAATATGGCCTTGCTTGAGTATTTCGCCTTAAATTCTATAGCGGTAGAAGAAGTTCACTTCATTTCCATATTATGTGAATAATCTTGTCGTGGCTAGGATACAACCGCATTGGTACAGTTTCTGTCACAATTTCTTAGGTAGTAAAGTTTTTCTCCAAGAATGTTATGCTGCACACTCTACCAGGCAATCATACATGTTTGGAAGCGATTAAACCTTTGATTTCGTTCATCGACTCCATACCATTGTCTTATTCTCGTTGCATATATATGATTTTACATGCCTTCACTTCCTCTGGGTTCCTGTACAATTGTGACCAAGACGATGATAGGATTTTGCTTTATTTTTCATGAATTAATTGCTAGCGTGAAGTTAGATTCCTCAATGCTTGCTGGTGCTATTGATTCATTTCCTTCTTCTCCATGAATTTGTACTTCAACGTTGTCTCATGTTAAATGTTCTTGTACGATGATCATTAATATTTGATCACGAAGTTTCAATGTGGAAATAGAAGCAGTTTCTTCGACGTTTTTCTATATCCTCGCCAGTTTTCTTTCAGTAAAAGATGAGACTTGTAGGGTAAATATTTGGAAACATCGACTGGGTTTTTATATTTATTGCGCAAGCTCAGTGGATGTTTCCAAATATTTACCCTTCAATATGGATCCTGGGCGGCCCTTATTCGAATAAATAAGATACAGCTGATTAGCCCTTCAGTGTGACAAGTCTGGAGAATTTTGCTATCTATTAGAGCAAGTTATACATTCTTTAGTTATACATTTATTTTCAAATGATAATTAGGATTTATTATTTGCTTCTTTTTTAGGGTGGAAAATAATACTGGCCTCTTAAGTACTCATTTTGGTGTTAATTCAGGCGTTTCTTAAAACCCAAAGCATATCAATTAGCATCTAAAGGACAATCCCTGAGGGTTTGTCTATGGTTAGTTTGGTTTGTCTATAGTGAGCATTGTTACATTACATCAGTGATCGATAGGCCTTCGGGACTGCTTTCTTTTGGGCCCACTTTGCTTCTTCAATGTTCATATCTCCTTCACTATCTGGTCCTTGTCTTTTCTTCCTCTTCCTTCTTGACTTACTGTTTCTATGCTAAGGTTGTATGAGAACACACCTGTGCATAAATTCGGCGTTTTCTCGAGTCCATCTTTAATGATCCGTTTTTCTCCTAACTTTATTTGGATCACATTTCATGTGGATTGGGTGCTTTAAACTAACTTAAATTGCTATGTATAATCGATATAATTAAAACGTTTGCTGAGGGGAAAAAGTATGGTGAAAATCGAGAACTAAGAGCCGATTTCAAAACCTACTGATCTCCAACGCTGAACTTTGTTGTTAGAGACTGACTGTAAAGGTACAAGTGCTAACTGTTGCCTTTTACACCCTAAATTGTATAGGCTGTAAAGGTAGATTTAGCTGTGCGAAAAATTAGCTGCAGTCTAGTGTATATGTGCTATCAGATTCTGCACTGGTGCTTGTCGAACCTCCTGCTCCGTAAGCGTTATGAAAGTGATGAGCCTCCCATTTGGCTCTGCGAGTGCAACTGGGCCTGCAACACCGGGCTCGTCTGTACAGCTATCGTTATACGCCAAGTTGGAGAGTTGTCGACAGCATACTGGTAGCACTTATGCAATTAAGTTGTGTTGGCTATCAGTGCTAAATAATCGTTAGCACTGATAGCCAACACAACTTAATCGCATGAGAGTGCTGCCAGTATGCCGTCGACAACTCTCCAACTTGGCGTATAACGGTAGGTACTTTTCCTGGCTGCCGAATGCCTGGATACGAGTCTGTACCGGACAGCATTTCGAAAGGGATCTTCATGGAGCATGTGCTAGGGAAGCATGCGAACTCGGTTGAAATCCATACTTATAGTTCTAAGCAAAAGCTGATGAGGGATGTGTTGCTCTTTAGAAGATTGGTTCCTGAGGCCTGAATTTTCACCGCAGAATTGTGTGGTGTTATAGAAGTGCTTCAAATGGAACAATACCCGAGTAACAATTTCACTATTTTTCTAAATTCAAAAAGCGTTTCGGATGCCACTCAGACCTAGAATAATGCACATCCCGTCATTACTGAGATTTCACGCTACTGCTTCGCCCTGTGCACGAACATAATTGTATGAAAATGTATTGAGTACTCGAACACGGGCGATGAGAGAACGAGGTAAGTTACGAAGACTAATGTGTCCACTGAACTACTGAATTGATGGTACCCTTTTAAGATTACGATCTCCAAGACAGTTGTGTGGAGTCGATGGCAGCAGGAGTGAAATGAAATCAAGTATAAACTCGGATCTAATAAACTCAGTGCTTGGCCTTCTTCAGGATGCCGCTTCCACCGAAAAAGGATTCCTGGACCTCTGTGTTTCCAACGTCTACTCGATGTTAGTCATAATAACATACTTCTTAAAAGCGTACAATTTTTACCGAGGATGCACTTCACTTTCTCATTGACAAATGCAAACTGTTTCAAGATATCTAAAACCAAATGAATTTTACCAGACTACAATTTCGTACATTCAGAAACTCGAAAGCCTATGCTTGCCGTGGGCTACATGGTGTGCTGCTAGCGTGCTGGCATCGTAACCGAGAGGACCCTGGTTCAAATCTCGGCTCAGTCGTCGAGGCATTTTTACGTAAGCAAGTAGTACTTCCCTTGGACAAGGAAGTTTAAACCACACGTTCCTCACATCCCTCATCACGCCATTAGTTGTAAGGCATTGAAAACCCAACGGTAAAACGTGTTGGAATCAATAAAGGTTCTAAAGGTTCTTATCGTGAAATTGGACATTATTGAAAATTTATTTTTGAAACTACAGCACGGCCGAGTGCGCTGCGGTGATATTGAGAGGGCTTCGGACTCTCCTACACACAGGAACAGCAAGTTTAGGAGGAAGAAGAAAAATCTTACAGAACTATCAGCAGAAAAAACACGGAAATAAAAAGAAGCACAGTAGGCATGAAAGCTAGAAGTCTCGAAATCTAGCTAGAGCTGAGGCAATTAAACAGTATCGCCTAGGGGATGCTAGTCTCCATAACATAAGATAGACAATTTTGACTAACCTAACTCTTATGCATAGACAAACCTTGGCCCTCGTTTTTCGGTAACTTGTAGAATTTTTTTTATTTTTGTGACCGTTGGCACTTGCGATGTTGCGGATCAGCGAGGCGGTGCCGAGTTTTCATCAAGTAGTGTGAAAAAAAAAATACTAAGGACCGATAAAAATCTTAATACTTATTCGTTATATTTTAAGGTCAACATAATTATTAAGTGTTGGTACAATATTTATAAGCTACTAAACTTAGTAAATATTATATCATTATTTTGAAGGTCTACTGAGTGATGTGGTAGACTCTGAAAATATGTAAGAAAATAATTTGGCTTTTGAGTGACCTTTTAATATACGATTTGTTTTTAAAATAAGTATTTGTTTTTAATTTGCTAAAGAGCCTAAAATTTATTAACAATGATAGCAATACGTTTTACCTTTAGGAAAATATTATTAAAGTATAAGTAGAGTATGCAAACTATGTATCTTTCAATTTCCTAAAATAACTCAGATGATTAATAAATACTATATCTTGGCATACTTACACATCACTTACAGTATTGCCTTGATTTCAATTTCATTAGATAGAATGGTTAATTTCTACATTAAGAAGTCTGTTACAGAAACATATTATATGTAACTTTTGAAACCTAGTACAAATTAATACATTTTGAGATAATTATGATTTTGTCATTGGTTTGGTCTACTATAAATATGCTCCTATATTTATGTGTTAAGGAGCCTTTTCTAACCTAGCCTAATATTTCCCAACCAAACTTAATCTAACCTAACCTAACTTGGAGTAATTTTTACTTGAGGATCCTCAATATAATAAATGTGCTGTGACCTAATTGAGTTTTACATCAAAAACATTATTGCATTTGCTAATTATATAACTTATAATTTATTATTTAAAGTTGAATAAGATTGCAAAATACTTTCCATTGCATAAACATTGTTCAAAGACAATATCTCAGGACTTGAATCCCATTTATCTCAATTTCTCTCACGTTTATCATTATAATGCTTATCAATTTTTCTGTTCTATTTTGAACACATTCAAATCTTGCTATTATAATTAAATATGTTTTTCTTTTGTGCCTTTAACTAGTTTTTAGTACTTTATTTTTCTTGAACCTGTCTCCTTCAAACCTGCAGTGTTTTTATGTTTTACTTCCATTAAATTATATATACTAAAGTAATAAAGTTGAATATACACAATTGGGACTTGTTGTTGCTTAACTTAACACAGTCTTAAAAAAGATCAATTACTTACAATTGTGGCAAAAAGTTACTATATGCTATGCTTTTTATAGTACAAAATATACCTTATTTTTGACTGTATTATTTGTAGCTTTTTTCATGTAGCTATTCAATTTACAATGAATATATGTAGGACTATAGATATTTGGGCTAATTTTTAGTATATTTTTACCTGTGTGTTAAAAATATAACATAAAACCTGGCACAAACTAGTATTTTTAAAGATAATGATGATTTTATAGCCCATTTTATGTAACACATTTGTGCTTCTAGACTTATATGTAAAAATACTTTTTCTAACTTGACCTAACCTTGATTAATTTAATTAACCATTAGTCAGTAGGGTTTTGAAATGCAAAAAATACCAAGATAAATGCCAAAGCACTGCCATGTTAGAGGTTCTAAGGTAAAAATTGACTGGTATTTGTTTCAGTATAAGAATGAACACTTGAGACTTTTTTTAGATCTTTAAATATAATAATATGGCAAGAATTCACCGTCTTTTATATTTTCTTTCAGGACTTTACCTTTTTTCTCTCTAAAAGATTTTGATTTCAAAATGGCCCCTCAATGTAAGCTGGAGCTGGTGAGCAAGACAGACACTCCCCCTTATGCCCTCACCTGTGTTGGTGATAGATATGTCATTGTTGGAGGTGGAGGAGGATCTGCAAAAACTGGTGTCAAAAACAAATTTGTGAGTTCAAACTTGAAGTATGCAGCAATTTTTCAGGGTCTATTTTATTCTAATTGAAGAAGCATGCCTACTTATTTTTTGATGTAGAAATATGTTTTTTTTGTCATAGTTGTATTGTGAGATTTATATTTTTTAGTATGTGCAGCTTAGGTATTGATATGATTTGGATTTAAATACCTATTTGGTTATTTTGCACATTATTGATGTTTATACTTTTAAGTGAATTCCTGTAAAAATTTGCAGTACTCATTCAATCACCAATCCAGATATGAAATACCTATATTAACAGTGTACAGAACCTAAAACTCACCTAGGAGTATAGAATTTTTTTATTGCATAGACTATTTAGTCAGATTTTCCTTGAAAATTTGAAGAACAAGCTAATTTATATTATTTTGATGATGCCATGCATAATGTATAATTTGTTTCATAGATGGTATATCAACTGTACCACACGGGAGAGCAGACCACTGGGAGGTGCGTGCTGTCTCATGATGTAGGCGAGTATTGCATCAGTAACATGACTGCGTGGATTGATCAAGATAGTTCTAAACAAGCCGCTCAAAAAAAAATTAAAGGTGAGTCTTTTTTTTATTTCATTAGTTTTTATTTTATACTTCTGACAAGGGAGGGTTTTGGTTTTTCATCGATTAATTCTTATATCACTATTTTAAATGATTAAATTGATAATTGATGTCTCTTCTATTTTGTCAATTTGCAAAAGTATGTGTGAGTTTGTAGAATATTGACCAGTTTTCTTTTCATCTTTGGTATTATGTTTTCATGAGTTAATTTATGATTGAATCTCTTCTCCTATTGAGTTTAAACATCTAGGTGCTGTCTAATAATTTTAATTTGGTCTACAGCCTAGTTTAGATATGGATTGCCTTTCTCTGTGTTGCCTTTTGTATATGTAAAGCTATAATGATTAGTTGCAATTGACATTTTACAATATTCCTTTTTGTATAAATCCATGTTACTAAATTACTAAATGAAAATGCTAGCTCTAAGATTTAGATCTAAAGAAACAATTGAATTTGACTTTAAATGATTGTCATACTGTAAATCTGGAATATTCCAGACCTTCAGTATTATATTATTTATTAAAAATGTTCCCTAGTGCAAGGCCAAGATCGAAGCCACATAAACATGTAACTTGTGTTTAATCAGAATTATTTTCTTAAAAGTTTCTGTTGAAAGTAAGAAAATGAAATTTATGGTACTGTTCACTCATTAGCTCAAAGAAACAGGAATCCACTTGGTAGGTCCCTGACCTTTGACTAATAAGCTTGGGATGTTGCACAGGTGAGAGCCGTGGTTACACAACACCATGTCCCACCATCATGCTGGCGTACGGCTGTGAAGATGAGTGCGTGCTGGTGCAACTCACACCCAAGTTGGTCACTTCACAGCCGGCTGAGCAGCCAATACCATCTGCAGCTAAGTGTCAGTAAATTATGGTGAACCAAATTGCTCCTGTTTATGTTTACATTATTTCAGAAATAGTGTATTTCATGTAATGCTTGAAAGGTGTAGGAGCAAAACTAAAACTTATTTTCCCCATCTTTTAATTTTCTTTTACAGTGGAAAACCCAAATGTTGCAGGCAGAAAGCTTAGAATTGTTTTATTTTTTAGTTACATCTGGAAGTTAGACTAATTTAGTGTGCCCATGTTTGTGCTTTTAGGATAATTCATGTTAACTGTTGTAAATCTTGTGTTATTGTTTGTATAATTAATAAATATGCAAGGTTAAGTCATGTACTAGACTTCATTCATGATTTTTGGAAAGCCATTTTAACTAAGACCAGTAGTAGGCAGTCTTGTAGGACTCTTGTTATGTGTTTGTGTTGAAGAAAGTTCAAGATATTCATTATCTGCACTAAAGTATCTTTGAAAAATTCTGAAGTTGAAAAGGCCTCATTTTCTATTTTCTCTGCTATTGAAGTGCTGGGCTCAGAAGTCTCATGCTTCATTTCTTGCATACCACGAGTAGGCCATGAGCTTGTATTTTAGTGCTAAACAAATTATGGTAGAGATGAGGAGTCTCATTTCTAGGTGCTGATCATGTTTGCAAAATTAATTTGCTATGTTGGCTACAAGAAAAAATCTACCATAGTCTTGATAGTTTATCTTTTCATGCAGAACTATGGAGTTTGTCCTTTTTTTTTGTAGAAAATGAAGTAGATTTTTGTATTGAGGAGCCTCATCACAGAGGATTGTTTCTTGGTGTTTGTAGTGTAGGTGCAATGCTAATTATTTTAAGAGAGTCTTCTGTGATGTTTGAAGTGCAAGTATAGTGCATGTTGACTCCTGTGCCTGTAAATAAGACATGGGCACTATGAGGACTGAAAGTTTTATATGCTTAATTATGATGAACTTTAATTACAGTAACCTATTTTTCAAGTGAAATGTTAATTCTATACTTAAATTTCTAATTTTCTTAACGGCACTTGCTAAGTTTATACAATGAGTTATAAAGCACTCGAAGGTGCTCATGTACTGAGAATATTACTTCAAAACCTGCTTTGCTATAAAATTTCATTGCAGTTTTTAATGTGATAGAAAGGTTTAGTTTTTCAGTGACCTAAATGAATGTACTGACATTTTCAGCTTCTTCCCATCTATTAGGGTACTATTCTAGTCAACGTAATCAATAATATTATTGTTTTTTTGTGTGTGATCGTGCAGCAAAAGAGGATGGGAGCGTGCGGCAGAGGAAGCCTAAGGCATCCGAGAGCGTAGCTCAAGACTCCCCTGTTCCCACAGCCACGCCTACCAAAAATGGCTACGTGTGTAGCAGCGCCTATTACACCTTCACCGTTAAAGAACTCGCCAAATTTACTTCAGTATTTAGGTAGTTATAGAGGTTGTAGTATTCTGGGCAGTAGTTGTGTTGTAATGCTGGAAGTGTATCTACCGTGTTGAATACTTCTGGTGTTATGGAATGTGTTCATCACCCGCATTTGATAAGTCTTGCATTATGCAATCATCATATCTTATTATTAGAATCGTCATCCATATTTTATGATTCTACTAATATGCAATGGGTGCATTACCCGTATTGAATGGCTCTAGCTCGATCCAACGGGTGCCCATCGTGTTTGATGGGTCATTTCCATAGAATGGGTGCATCATCCATATTTGGTGGTGCTAGCATTATGAAATGGAAACATTACCCGTGTTTCATCATTTTAACAACATGTAGTCATCAGTATTGTATGGAAAATTTTCTAGGATTCCTGAACGGCGCCTGGTTATTTGATGAAGTTTGAATGCAAGCAGCCTAAAGTTAGGCCCAGATGTAAAAAGTATTCGAGGAGTGTTTGGTTCATGCAATAACTGTGTCAGTAGAGAGTGCAGAAGTGCGTACTGAAAACGTTGCTGCGTGAAAAATGCCTCGTGAAAAATGCCCATACTTCTCTGTTGAGAAGTATGGGTTGCAGGAGTGAATACTTCGCTATGGCTTGGCGAGGACAAATGACGTGGCGACTGAGTGAATGGTTCGACTCTACTCCGGCCATGCCGATAATTTACGTTGTTAAAAATACTGAGTAGTTATTCTTGCATTTTGTTATGTGGGCAAGTGTTTTGATATTAAGCTCTTTGCTAGATTGCGTTATTGAAAATATATTGTTATTAAGTGTATGCTGTTGTTTAATAGTCGAATTATTCTAATTGTGCTTGAGTATAAGGTTTAAGAGCACACATTGATGTAACGTGACAATTTTCATCTTGTTCTGATCGTAAAATATTTAATATGTCTACAATTTTACTACGTATGAAGGATGGCAGATGTGTCAATAGTTCAGGTAAAAAGATTGACTTCCATTTGACGTTGCATATTCATGGGTCAACGAAGTTCTTGTTTGAAGTATTTGTGATATCACTGCCAGTGGCCTAACGAGATACATTTGAATGCGTTTTGAATTTCAAATTTGTTTCATGCATTGAAATCTGATGTGTATTTTGAATGTTTGAGTTTGAAGCCTCAACCAAGAAAAGCAGTGCAGGCCAAAATAGATCTGTGAGGCATCGCGTCGTCTTGGTGGAATAGCCCATTTAAAGTAAGCTGTTCTCGATGTCAACACATTGCATTACGAATGAATTATTTCAAGTTCTCTCAATAGTGCTTTTAGAGTCTGTTCCAATTGCATGACAATGCTATAAAACTGAACATTAACATAGTTGTCTCTCGGTGCTGTGTCAATGCCCTCGTGAACTGCTGGTGGGATTGCAGGGAATGATGATACCTCTCAGTAATTCGAGTCAAAAATCCTCATTATTTTCCCATTTTGAGCATTTTATTGGTTTGAACTCATCGTTTAGAATTTTTTCTAAACTAGAACCTTATTCGAAAAGTATACAGTATCAACGATAGAACGTTTATTTAGAACGCTCTTCTCTGCGTGAGATGGACTATCGTTTATAGAGTTCTCCTGTTTTTCCATTAACTCGAATCGCACCACACGTTGTAATGCTCGTTATTGAAGTAGTGGAAGCTGGGGTAAATTGACTATTCACATGGAAGACCATACAGTAAAGTGACCGAGGTGATCACATTCCTCCTTGCGTGTTCAGTCGACCGCCCCCCAGCGCTTCGCCGGGCCTTGGTGCGGTGTCTCCAGGCAGGAGCGTCAAGGAGGACATCTACCAGAAAGTGTGCCGTGTGACGCGCGACGGCAGTAGGCTCGTGACTGGTGGCACGGACGGACGTATCAGGGTGTGGTCCCTCACACAGCTCCCACCTAAACTAGTGCTCACCATCGAAGCTCATCAGAAAGCTGTTGACCAGCTTGATGTATCACCCGATGGCACTCATGTTAGTGGTTCGCGTGCTCTGATATAGGGCTTTAAATTCTTACGATACGACAGTCATGTGAAAATATTTCATTTTATACCTAGCAATCTGTTGATATTGCGACAATCATGAGGACAGAAAAGATTTTCAGACCCAAATAGTACAAGCACTTTCAAACAAATGGGGCTCACACCGCAGAAATTCTATTCAACACAACAAATGAATTGAATATAATGGGATGAGTGGTGTTTTTAAAATTCTGATCATGCTTTGTGTGTTGCTGCAAGTAAAGAATGTAAACAAGCTTGTCTTGTCGTTTGAGATGCTCGAAGTGTGGAGCCCTGGCAAGAGTACTGAAGTGTAGTGCTTGGGTGTGCGAAAAGGAATTAGTTTGCGAGTGCTGGTAATGACGCAGAAGAATTTTGATTTGTTCGAAAGTTCGCGAAAACTTAAAGTCAAAATTTGAAGTGCTTATTACAGTACCTTTTTACAAAATAGTACCGAAGTAGTGCTTCTAAGTTATTTACGACGGGACGTCTTTATCAAATTATTGTGTCATGAATTCACAATAACTGCCATGCTGTGTAGTTGCCACACTCGGTACGCAGCAATCATGCACGCTCGTGCGCCGCAGGTGGTGAGCGTGTGCAAGGGGCAGCGGGAGTGCGTGGCGTGGAGCACGGTGACGGGGAAGCAGGTGCTGCAGCTCAGCCTGGACACACAAGGCCTCAAGTACAACTTCGCCTGGGCCAGGTACGATCCGACTGCTGCTTCTTCACGGCTCTCGATAGCCACACGCACAAAAATCCTGACATACTTGGGGTGTTCTTCCCTCTCAGTGCTGCGTGTTCTGCCCTCTCAGTGCTGCATGTTCTTCCCTCTCAGTGCTGCGTGTTCTTCCCTCTCAGTGCTGCGTGTTCTTCATGTGGGTTACTCGGCTCACGGGGCATAGGATAGGCTGTAGGGTTAGGTGTATCTATCGTCTCTTATGGGGACTGGCAATCCCAGGGGGACTGTTAGGTTACCTCAGCTATGCATAGGCCATTGGAACTTGTATCTTTTGTACCCACTTTGTTTTTTCCATTTTCATACCTTTTGTGCTAGCTATTCTTTATCTTTTCTTCCTTTTTCCTCCTTTTCCTCGTTTTCTTCTTAAGAAACTTGTTTCTGTTCACAGGGAATCCTATATGGGAACATACCTGTGCATAGATTCCTCGTTTTCTGGAGTCCATACTAAATGGTCCCTTGTTTTCCCTCTCTTGAGATCGCCTTTGATGTGGCCAAGGAGCTTCAAACTAATCAATTAATGAAAATAAGAATAATAATGTAGGTAAGTAATGTATTAACGCATGCAACGTCTCCTAGGACAGGTCATCAGGTAATGTCAAGTCAAACAGCTCTTGGTACCACCGCTTTGAAATATTCCGTCTGTTTCCTCACTGACGGCCGCTACACCGCCACTGGTACCGTAACATAGAAGTGTGTCATGACACGTTCATGGCGCTCATTTATGTCAGTTTGGTGACAAAAATATATCGAAATTTTTCCCATCGCGTCTACGTAGGAAGTATTTCTCTGAGCGCCGTTTTGGTGAAGGTTTTCTCTTTCCCGAGTTTTATTGCCATCAGTGCCAGGTACGCAGGTCTCTATGTCGCATTGAATAGCGAATAATATTATAGAGCAGCTGGACTCGGCACTTTAACATTTGATCCACTTTCACCGTGTAAATTTTACGTCACCTGACTGCTTAGACTTAGACTGATTTAAATGGCAGCTAGGAGTTAAGTGCTTCGTTTTGCTCGTTCAATCTGTTAATGCAACGAGATAGCACCCAATTTAAAGCGGTCGCTTACGTTGTAAAATTTAGTTCTGGTTTTCTCTCTCAGAATGGGGATATAGGATGATAGTATCTATGTATCTTCGCCAGCTCGCATTGGTGACGTAGCATTCTTCTCAAGTATCTCTAGTTGTTCACTGCACAGTAATATCACGTTCATTTTAGGGTTTCGTTAAATTTTAATTAAACAGGATTTATTTAGCGCTATTATTGAAACACGATTGGCGGGTGTGTGCATATTGATTTCTTCTTCTTGGGGGTTTCCTGACGAAAACATGTAATTTTCAAATGAGCTCTTTCGTTTACTGTAGATGATATTTAGTCCACACGAAAATTGTTGATTCGTGCCAAGCAGTGGCGAGAAAGGACCAATGAGCTCGTTCCAAGCTTTTTATTTTAGTGAGTATTCTGTTGAATTTGCGAAAATAGCCCATTAATGCTGTGAAAATATGTTTTTAGATCGAGTTCACGTACGGGTACTTGAAAGCATCACTATATGTCAAATCACAAAACAATTTTAACTTCCAAAAAAATATAATTGGGAATTTTGCGTATGTTAACGGGTTTCGACATCATCTGAGGGCTTCCTTTTGTAAAAAATGAGTGCCATTGCTGAGGGGACCATCATAAGCATGCGAGTACTATTGCCTCTCAAGTCCGTTAATGTGCCGTTGAGTCCACAGCTTTCGGACGAAATTTGAAACGAGCATGAGGTACACTCGAGCCTACCTCCAGGTACGGGTGCGTGGAGGGCGACGTGAAGACGTGCCGCCTGTTTACAATCAGCAACATCCTGTCAGGCACGAAGCACCCCGGCATCGTATGCAAGTGGGACAAAAACAAGCAGTACGCGCTGCAACGCCGCCAGACGGTCGAGGGCGTGCTGAGCAATCTGGCAGTCACCACCGACGGCCGCTACGTCGCCACTGGCACCATGAACGGAGACATTGTTGTCATGGTTGCCTTCAGCTTGCAGGTCTGTGTTGTGAAAGTACTTAACACCTGCAGTGCGTGTTGTATTTTTGGGTGCTTCTATGTTATTTCTGATGGATTCTGGCAATACGCAATCAAAGTGAGAGCATTAAGAAGTATTCGATGCCCTGCTTGTTTCTTATTCGATTTTTTATTGAATGCTGTGTGAGTTGAACGAAAGAACTATGACCAAAGTTGAGTAAGAGGCAGTAGTGAGGTCTCAGTAGAGCCCGAAAAGGGGACTGAGTACAAATGTCATCCTGTCAAATGTTTGGTCTAAAGAGCTTGTTGTTAAAGTGATAGATGCAATTGGGAATTCAGTGTTTAAATTTGTTTTCTGTCTCGCTCTGAATGGGGCTCTACTTGTACTGTTTCTCTATGTAGAGGGAAAGAACTGAGTGCGAATGTAGCGGTTCTAGAGATGATAGTGTGCTGTGTGCTGATAGTCAAGTTGCGGTAGACAACTTATGTGTAAATAGGAATTGCTGATAAGATTAGGTTGAGAATTTAGCCGTGCAGCTTAAAGATACGTGCGCATGTGTGGATGAGGTGTTTACTGTCTGAAAAGTGTTTTGAAATTTTTTAGAAAAAGGATCAAATGAATACATCAGTCAAAAAGTCCTCAAACAAATGACAAAAAGTTAGTAGAATTAGCAGTGCTGTTTCTGACAACACGCCCGTACTTTGGACATTCATGGAGCTTGGTAAAATTATTATGCATAGAATATAAAGAGGTTCAGTGAGGAAGTTATTAAACTGTATAAAAGATTACTAAATGCTGTGCAGAGAATATGTACAAATGGCAGAGTAGTGCACCTGATGGCGGACGAGGTGAGTGGTTAGCTCCTGTGCTATAGAGAGGGATATGTGATGTGCTAGTAGTAGCTATAATATGAACTCGTAAATTTTGATAGCGTTATGATAAAATGAAATGTTCAAGTTGTGGCGCAAGGATATAACATTTATGAAAAAGAAACAATAAAAATTTTCGGCTGAATTTTAGATTGTGTGCTATGAGAAAGAGTTAAGAGTTAGGGCGAGTAAAGAATGAAGTGATGAAATTTTGAAATATGGAAAATGTTATGGTTGTATATGAATACATACTAGGTTAATTGAAAATGTAGTGAAAAAGTGACTTCTATGACTTGATTGCGATCGTGTATCACTGACAGTCGATACATGCAGGGGATGGTTGGCTATTAAGTAACAAAAGGTTACCTGACATGACGAGTGCTGACGAGGGTCTCGAGTACTAAAGAAGTTCGTATGAGAGTGTGGTTATTGAAGGCCTGTTTTACGGTACAGAAACTTAATGGACTGACAGTGGTAAACACAAGAAACAGTTTAAACTCTAGACATATTGCATAATTGAAACTCGTGAAAGATTAGTTGCTTAGAGAGTGTGCTAGCAGTGGCGCACGCTGTGATGGAGCGAGAACTGATGAGCGATGAGGACGGGAGCTGGCAGCGAGTGGGCGGATGGGACAGAGAGTAGAGATTAACTTTGTCTAGGCATATAGTGAGAAAAAGCGAGCGACTATCATCATGGTAGGAGGGGAAAATAGCTTACGCTCATTATAGTAGGAAAAAATAATTATAAATGATTATGATAGAAAAGTGACTATTCATGGTTGAGTAATAAAGCAAGCTAACAAAGACTGATGATCATAGCGCGAGAGCACTAGCAACGTGTACCTAGTTCCAGAGGTCTTATTCGGAAGCTACGACTACAGAGTCAGAGACTGGATGCTGAAACCTGTACCAAGTCGAATTCTTATTAAAGTGTTAATTTATTCCCATTGGACAAGTATCGAACGCTGCGCACCTCCAGCAATTGTGTGCGATTTTTTTTGCTCGAGTCGGTGTTTATTTGAGTAGAACGAGGTGCAAAGCTTTCATATAATTAGGTTGTCTCACATGAAATGTCGCGTTTTAAAATAAAAGAAAATAAAGGTCTTGAATGTTTATTTTAATCAAAATATGATCTTTCCTTCTCGATGACCTTTGCCCAACGTTTTTCTAAAGCATATATTCCATTTTCAAAGAACTAATCTTTTTCACGAATAAACTGTTCAAATGCTTCAACTATACTTTCCTTATTTAAGAAGGTTTTATCGCGAATGAAATGTGCAAAATACTTGAATAAATGATAATCAGTGAGAGAGATATCAGAAAAATAGGGAGGATGAGGCAAAATTTTATAATTCAGACTTCGCAGCTTGTCGACCGTAGCTCTAGGAGGTGTGGGGTCGTGCATTATCGAGAAGCAAAATTGCTTCATCTCTATTCACCAGTTTTGGATGCTTCATCTTCAATTTGTCATACTCATGCATGCGGTCAATGTGTTGGCAATGAGATGCTCCTGCTACTATACCACCTTGCAAAAATGAAATATGAATGATTCCCTTTAGAGACTAAGCCCCACGAATGACCAATAACATTTTCTAAGTATGGGGGTTTCGGATAGTGCTGAGGAGACTCTTCTGCGTCTAACCAGTGCTCAGTTCTTTTGCTTTTATCGAAAGTATTCATTTCTCATCATATATAGTGATTCGATTAAAAAATGTATTCCTTTCAAGCCGAAGACTTCACGAAAAACTACTCTAAGTGCGACATTTCATCCGACGCAACCTTATATTTAAAGTTTCTAAACACGTCTGGCACCTTACGACTTGACTCAGAATCACTTGAGCAAATCAGTTCCGAGTTCAAGAATACGCAGTTCTTCCTCATGCAACATTTGGGGAACTGCTATGCGTGAAAAAACATTTATCGTGAGTGAAAGCACGCAATTTGCTAACTGGTAATCAAAATGGATGTCGTAATAAGGTTGTTCCCTTGGCAGGTACTACAGAGGTTAGCTGATGCGCACGCCCACTTTGTGACGGGCTTGGAGTGGCTGCCAGACGGCAGTCGCACGTCGTGCATCGTGCGGGGCTTCTCTGATGCATCTGTGCTCTCCATCTCCTGTGACAACTCGACCAAGATCACTCACGTCTCCTCCGTCACCATGATGCCCGTCTGGCTTGCTGCCGTCTTAGCAGCTGTCGTCCTTTGCCTCACCTTCGTCCTGGCTTCATACTTGGGGCTGTAGTGTCTAGTGACGGTGGCTATTAGAATCTTGGCGAGCTGCTAAGAAGCTTACCTCTTAATCACTCCTCTTTCAATTCTCTTGCAGTTTCTTTCAAATATTTTCCAGTGTGTTCATGTTGAATGTTGTGGGCAACGAGGGGCAAAAATGCAAAATCATTTAACAGTATTGTCTTCCGTAACTAATGTGTTTCTCCTCACCATGGAAGTTACAGTTTATCTGGTTCAGCAACTGCTGTGCCGGTAGTACAGGTTCATGGTTTTGGTTCTGGTAACTTTTTTCTTATTTGCCTGTTCCATCGGAATGACGAGAGCGTTCAATTAATTTGCTTTCTCTATCCACAGCTTGTCTTCTCTGCTTAGTTTTTTGTGTGAAATTGTATGTACTTCCCTTTAAGCCCTCTGAAAAATTTCGACCGTCTCTGCTATTGGTTTGGCAATAAAAAGCCTTGCAATTTTCTAGTCGAGATTATTTCAGCGCGTGCATCCAGTGTTGAGGCGTCAGGAGCGAGTGGGTGAATGCTTGATTGTTTCTTAATTTTATTGCACGGGATGTGACGGGACAACCTTCCAAGTATCTCGATGTTGCACTTGCTGCTCACATCCATTTGGCCTGTCTTCATGCTACCATGTACTCCTAAAACTGACAAATGCCACACAAATCTATACTGCCAGTTCGTGTTGTTCTAAATTGCTATTTCTAAAGCGCTTGGGTCCAGAATTATGGCTATTGTGAAGTGATATTTCACTATTACAAACCGTTTTCCTTCTCTAATGAAGATTGCGTTTTTATCCCTCTGTGGTGTAGAGCGCTGTACTTCTTTTTGGCTTCATGACAACGCGCACGCATGAGCACGTTGTCAGGGAGCACGTCCTATTCTAAACTTGTTTTTTAATGGAGCAGAAGCAGTAAATTGCTTAAAAATAGCCATGTTACAAAATTTTTGAAAGGGAAAATAAATACAGTGGGTAAATTTAAAACAATGATTTATCATGTATGCCACTCAAGTAGAGACGAATCGCGAAGGAAAATGAATGTCGATTTGAGATCGATTGAAACGCTCGTTATCACAATTTTAGAATCCGAATTTCTTCGTTTTCTTATGCATGATCCCGCTGGGAATTATTTTTTTGTTCTCAAAGCAATCAAATGCTTGAACCACTTGTTCCCGATACTTCACAGTATCGAAAATAATAATAAGAAAGAACAATTGATGCCTTAAGGGGACCACCAAAAGTTTTTGTTAACTTTTTTGTTTGTGATGCAATTTCGACGAAACTTGCACCATAGATGTAAAATCGAAAATAGATGTAAAATCGTACTAGTGACATTTTTTCCGTTTTCTTTGTCGTTTTCTTCATGTTGGCGATTTAGGGTAAACAAAATTATTCTGTTATCACAC
>VOMN01007232.1:0-43516 GCA_014899125.1 Orchestia grillus
TCCATACTAAATGGTCCCTGCTCTTTCGGTGCGAGATGGTCTGAGTTGCTGAAGCGCTGCTATCATTACCCCTACTACTACTACTCAGCCACGAACAATCTCAAAGCGAATTTAAGAGAAGATAATTTTAAAGGACGATTATTTTCACTGCCTGTTTAGCGAAGTTTTTTTATCGTTTTTTCAGGTCAAATTATCAACCAAACACTGTGAGGTGAGGCCGTGGGTTACGTTTAGGTGGCGTCATAAGTTACTGATAAGCTGGAGGCCACAGCATGACCACTGGGGGAGGTCGATTTCTGCTTTGAATGGTTCGATGAATTCGGCTTTCTTACTGTAAATAATATTCAATCTTTCATGTTGAACGCACGTTCAAGAGTAGAAATTTTGAGGCACTATTTGGCTAAATATTCTTTTAGTGATTTTCGACCTACACTTTGCGTGAAAACTCGCCATTCTTTAGCCACCCCCATGGTAAACAAGTTTATAAAATAATTGCTAAAGGTGGCAGCCGCTACCAAATTTTAGGAGCCGCTACTCCGACTTCCACTACCTCACCTTGCTGAAGCCGCTACCGCTATAGCGCTATTTTTCCTTCTACTACTCACAATCGAAAGTGTCACGCGTTCAGGGGTTATAAACCAGCTTTTCGCTAGCCTCTTCATATATTTCCAAATCACTCGAATAAAACAATCCACTCAATATTCTCCTCCACCTCCTGCAGGTTTTCCTTGATGATCTTGGTGCTGAAGCAAGCGAGCATTCCAATTTTAGCAAAGAAAGAGGGGAAGGTAATCTCAGTATTGGGAGAAGTTGTTTCATCATGGAGAGCGCGAGTGAGGCGAATGCAATCCTTCAAATAATAAAATGTAAACTATGCTGAGCTGTCAGTTAGTTTGGCTTTAAACTTAAATGCGAATTCAAGCTTAATACACAATTGATTCATGAATTACGCAGAGTACTACATTTACTTCTATTTCCCAAAATTAAAAAATAAACACCTTGAGTGCAAAACTTTACAGCGAGCTCCGGCTAGAAAATAACCAAATTTGGTTACAAATAACAATTTGACAACAAATAATAAAATTTGGCTACAAATAATGAAATTTGGCTACAAATAGCAAAATTCAGTTGAAAAATATAATCCGGCTTCAAATAACAACCTCCGGCTACAAATAACAAGTTCCGGTAACAAAAAACAAAGTAATAATTAGCAGTCACTTGTCTTGCCCAAAATGGAGGGACAAGTGATAATTTCTTAAGATTCCCTTTTATTTACGGTAAATATGATATGAAATGTTTTCTGTATCGTTGATACGGACTGCCTTCTTTGACAGTCTCGCCGATTTGGCATACCGACCCGGGAATTTTCTTTTATCTAAATCCTTAACAGCGTCATGGAGAGACGGACCAACCAACCAAGCAGCATTGGGCTATTATTACATGGTGGGATAATTATATATAATCTTCGTAGCTTAGTTTCTATGAAAATATCAAAGTTCAATTATGGGCGGGCCCCGTTATGAGACCACAACAATACGCTAGGCTTGGGTAGGACTTAATTACCAGTTGGTAATAAAGCATTTCAAATTAAGTGGGACCTTCGGTTGCAATGGCATACATTTGGAGTGGCGTGGTTAAAACGTGCCGCAAAACTGACAGGCACACTGTCTGTCTGTCTGTCACAGCGTTACTGATGCTATATTAATACACGAATTGCCCATGCTGGTTGTCATAGATTTAAATATAGTAATCAGTAATAATTCACCACTATCGCGTCTACACCAGCCTCTGAAAATGTACGTTCTCCCCACTTGAGACCGCCGCTGAAAGAGCTTCTCAGACTGGGTCTACACCGAACATTGTGTAATTATAGCATTCTTGCAATACATTCGGGGTTTTGAGCCTAAAACGAAAATTGATGAGTTTGTACGGCCCTCTAAAACCGCCGTCGGTAGCAGTAGTGCTTTTGCATTTCCTGGGTCCGTTACCCGCTTCTCTTTATTTATAGGAACCACTTCCGCTACTGCGCTACCATTTAGAAAGTCCGCAAGTAGTGAATTTGTAGACCAAAGTAGTGGACCGGTCTACTCTGATTGGAGATAATACAAAAAGTTCACAGAAACGATAGACTGTTTAATAATGAATAGTCCAAGTGTGGTGGACGTGAAGATGTTTATTAAGAATAATATAGCTATAAAATTGATAAGCATTTTAAAGCCCTTCAGAAGCTTCTCGCATACTTTAGTAGAAAAGCTTGCAAGTACGCCATGCATAATTCAGAGGCGCTTTCGCCCATATCCGAGCTATCTGAAGAAAACTTTGACGCCCTTGTATTCTGGTTTGGACACTGCAGAAAAAATCGGATCATTAGAGGTGGTAGCATCTTCAAAACAAGAATCTACTTAAAAAAACTGGAATACATTTGGTCGCTGAGACTGAGTTTTTAACTAAAGCACATGTATAAGTGTGGTGCCTGTGCTATATAATTATTTTTGGTGCGGGATCAAAACATCTTTAATTAATTGCTCTTCGTTTGGTGCTTATGAAATGAAAGTTTGTACTCATGCGTTGACTGTGCTCGTATTTAAATATGTCTATTGAAAAAGGGAAGTACCTATATTTTTATATTCTGGAACGAATTTCTATGTAAGTGATGCGTGTGTTACTGTGTTCCTGGATTTTTAGGGAAATTTCAGTCAAAAAAGGACTGAATAAACGATATTCTATATGTCAGTTATCGAAACATTTATAATGCGTTGCCAGCTCTTCGACTTCATAATGCTATCTCATCCACAACAACTTTGTATTGTTTAATTTACTGCGTCACTCAAATTGAAAACACAAATGGAGTCTTTCATAGAAAAAAGCTAGACAGTTTGCGGATCAAGAATGGTTTGAATCTTTAGCAGTTTGTGAAATGTTAGTTATTTTTTGGAAATATTGAATTTGCTGTTGGAATCGATTGCGATTTATGAGCGTTGAATTTGAAGTTAGAAAAAATGAACGCCAGAGATTCTGATTCGCGAACGCAGACGTATAGTCTTGATAATCATGTATGTCGGCAGTGTGTCAGAATTGATTTTGACGGAGCTTGAGGAAAAAAAAATGTGTCATTCGCAATCCTTTTCCCATTTTGTTAAATGCGGAGAGATTCTCCTGATCAACTGTAATTTAAACTTTCACATTTGTATATCAAAATCATTCTAGCTTCACTTACAACGAAGCGCTCAAGATCGATGGGGAGAGAAAGAGAAGCTCTTTCTTTTTTTCCCTCCTACAGCCCAATGCATCCGATGCTCGAGCGATCAGCTGATCAAGTGTAGCAGAGCCTGAGATTCTCACGCGGTAACGCGTTTCCCTGAGGCCGTTCCCTCGCGTACTTTCTCAATGATGGTCACAGCGCACTGGGGGTGGCGATGCTACCTGTCTCTTGGTATGTCCTGTCCTCTTATTCCACGTCTAACTGTTTGCCTGTGCGTGATTGGTGTGAGATGGTATGAGACTTGTGTAGCAGCCCAAGACTAAGCCACTCGGCTCATTTCTGTTGCCCTATTCTATTCTGTTTTAACGTTGTAATTTACCTGCACCACCATGTCAGAAACTTCAAAGACCTGCAGGAGGCGGCGCCGAGCTGTAGCACCGATGGTCACAGTTCCATTATTTGCTCCCTCGCTTTATCGATAGCCTCATCTGCCCTCATGTGGTAGCAGTTACTGAAATCGATTTAGTTATTTTCGCTTATTTGTTTTGAAAATTATTTTTGAATGAAAATGGCGTTTTTTGCCAAATGAAACCGTAACTAAATCGATTTTTATTTTGTAGCCGAAGTTTATTATTTGTAGCCGAAGTTTGTTATTTGTAGCCGAAGTTTGTCACTTTGCAGTTGATTTTTGTTATTTTGTAGCCGGAGCTTGCTATTTCGAAGTCTGAGTTTGTGATTTGCAGCCGAATTTTGTTATTTGCAGCCCAGGTTTGTTATTTTCAGCACAAGTTTGTTATTTGCAGCCCAAGTTTATTATTTGCAACCCAAGTTTGTAATTTGCAGCCCAAGTTTGTTATTGCAGCCGAAGTTTGTTATTTGCAGCCGAAGTTTGTTATTTGCAGCCGAAGTTTGTTATTTGCAGCCGAAGTTTGTTATTTGCANTTTGCAGCCGAAGTTTGTTATTTGCATCCGAAGTTTGTTATTTGCATCTGAAGTTAGTTATTTTGAGCCGAAGTTTTTTATTTGCAGCCGAAGTTTGTAATTTTGCCGCCGGAGCTCGCGATTAAGTTTTGCACTCAAAATTTCATTTTTTGAACGCTTGAAAATGAAGTAAATGTTATACTTTGCGTAGTCCACGAATTAATTGTGCATAAAGCTTGAGTTCGCATTCACGTTTAAAGCCAAACTAACTGAAGGCTCAGCTTAGTTTGAGTTTAACAGTTTTCGTTTATTCTCTTCGACAATTCCGCACAGCAGCTGACCAATTTTCATTTTATTGTGTTGCCTATTTACTTAAGACTTTTAATTTGATGCTTGTTCAGCCCCTTGGGGGGAACAGGATAGGGAGTAAGGCTCGGTTAGTTAGGTTCGTTTATCCTATGCTATGGGGACTGGCGATCCTAGGGGCCCCTGTTAAGTTATCTCAGCTGATGATAAGCCTTTTGGGCTTCTGTTTTTGTGCCCACTTCACTTCCTTCAATTTTCACTCTACTTCGTTGTCTCTTTTATATCTTTTCTTCCTCTTTATCCTTAACTTGCTCTTTCTATGTGTAGGGGATCCTGTGTGGGAAATGCACCTTGTGCATAGACTCCAGTTTTCTACAGTCCATACCAAATTTGTAGGCTTTCTTGTTTCGGCGCGGAATAGTCTGAGTCACTAAAACGATGGAATCTATGTCACTACTACTTCACTCTTGAGATCGCTTTCTATGAGGCTAGGGAGCTTTATAGTAGCTAAAAATAAAAATAATTATAATAATGCACGTCGAATCGATTGCTTGAGACTGCATTATTGTGAGAACAAGTAACGTACAAACATGTTGCGATCAGCCTTTTGAAAAGAAAAGAAAAGCCTTGGAAGGAAATTGAAATTTGACCTTCAGGTAAAAAATAGGACTTAGTTAAGATGTATATCGCTTGAAGCATAAACCATTTATTTTAGTTTTTCATAATTCGTGTATTTGATCATCATTCTAATTGCATATTTACTTTGCAGAAAATGCTACCAATGGCCATCTTCTTACTGGGGTTGGTGACTCACACCCAAACATCGACTCCCAAGGCCTTCTCATTGACGGCCCGGCCCCCCGCTGCCCAGCTCCCCCTTATCCCACCCCCCTCTGTCCAGCCCAACGTGACTGCGGCCGAACCGCTGCCTACAGCTCAGAAAATGACGCTTTCTGAGTATTTCCATAAAAGGATGCGCCTGCTCAACCAGGGGCAAGAAAGTCCATCAACGACATACACTCCTGACTCCAGCTGAACTTGCCAGGGATTTCAACAACTGGGAATCTGGCTCGGATGAACTGGAAACAACTCAAGTTTACCAACCTGTCAGAAGAAGGAGACCTCGGCCGAGGTCACGAGTTCGGTCTCCATCGATTCCCACGACTACCACCACAACTTCCACAACCACAACCGAGGCCAGTGCTCCACAGAGTCCAATGAAACCTTTGCCTAACGCTATCTACAGTTCTTCGCTTGATGCCATCATGATGAACAAAAAGCCTGAACAGTCAGTTTCCGGCTCTTTTGGATCTCGCCGAGTAATTCCTGTAGACTGGGAAGAAGAACTCACCGAGTGGAGTCCACCCACGAGAAGGTGAGCATTTTTCTAAAGCGCTAAGCCCCCCTGATTTGGCCTGATTATGAGCTGCTGTCACTTTCCTCGATTTTCGGTCGCATTAATAAACTTCGCTGCAAAACGGACCGCTTTTGCGTTCCGTTAGGCTTTGTTTTCGTACACATTTTGCCAAGTTCTGAAGTACTGTAAACATATGTGCGTCGGTAGTTTCACAGACATGCTCATAATTTTAGCTGAAACGATTCGCCATCATTCCTTGAGATAACTTATTTTGATACCTTCCCTTCGTACGACATATGTGACAACGAAGCTGGCGCATTAAGTCATTTCTGTAGTTTGGTGCAGCCGCAGCTACTAGCTTTACCTCAGTAAGGGCCACGCATGACAAATCCTTTTTAAAAAAAAAGCTCGTGAGGCTAAAACTTTGAACGGGAGTGGCGCCCTTGGTGCATGAGTTACTTGTTTTATTGCAGCGATAAAACACACTTCAAAAATGTATTCTACGAGACTACGTGCAGCCTGCACTTACTGCGTGCAAGGCACAGTCTCTTGCTGCGCCTTGCCCGAAGGTACGGAATGTATGCGATGTACGCATCGTTCCCTACGCACATAACGGGCTCAGCGTGCCCGGCTTGCGCCCAAATCGTGGTATTAATTAACGACATTCACCGGCTCAATAAATCACAATTCCAGTTAATCACGACACGAAGTGAAGTCCTTCATTATTATTGCCTGTGCTCTGCATGCAGTTTTACATCATTGTACACTTTTCATATGCTTGCCCCATCGCTCCTTACACACCAATTTTGATCTCGTATTTGAATTTTCCCATTGCTATATCCCAAATCTCACTAAATACACATTCATCTGTTGTTTGGATAATTGTTGTGACTGTAAAGTGTTATTACCAATATCTTTCGTGACGAACACAAATTCATCTGTTATTTTTAGAATTCTTGTGACCGTCACGTACTATTATCATTCATTTTCAAGGGGACCGCACCGTTTTATTGGGAGAAAATGCTCGAGAAGTTCCCAGGAAAGCTCAAGAAATCAGCATTTTTGAGACAGCGGCATGAATATTATTGTTGTTTGAATCACAACTAGGGCGCGTCAGAGGATTATTCTTTCTGAGTTTGCCCGATTTCAGCGAGGTATTTGTGTGTTTGTTACAATTTCGTGGGGCATAGTGGTATAAATTCACACCACTATGCACTACGAAATTTAATCCTTTCCATTAATTTAAATATTTCTCTCCATTTGCACATTCGGTCTTGATATCAGCCGTACACGTCGCTGGAAACGAAATATCAAGACAATCAGGATGATTTGCAATTAATTATGTTTGCTTAACTCTGTCTTGGTGGACACTTTATTTCTTATGTGTAGATGCTCACGTATCAAATAATTGCTTACCAACAGCTCGTTATTAAATTGTTTTTTTTTGGCAAAAGTAACTCTTGGTACTAGTAGTGAAGGTGAGGTACCTAAAGAAATTTTTGAAAATCGTTCCGAATTTTGATTATTCCTGTTTACATCATTCTAAATAATTAGCAATGGAGTTCCTATAGCTTCAATATTGCTGGATGTCAATTTAAAGTTCCTTCCTCCGAACGATTTGCAGACAGTCATTGACGCATAAACATTGACGCGCTCAATTCAAACTCGATGTGCTCATTATAGTTCAGTTTAATGAAAAGCCTCGTCTTGCAGACACTACGGCAACGTCCCTGGCAGCGATCCTGCGATGTTCGAAGGTGGAGGTGGAGGCCTGGATCCGTCATTCATGAAACGCAAGCAAAAGTACACCCCAACCAGCAGTTTCCGACGTAAAAGACCCAAGTTCCACCCAACTTCAAGTTTCTTCAGCGAGGAACGAAGACCTGAGGAGTACGAGGGCTCCTTTACGCCTTCTCACACGCAGGTAGAAGTCCCATCTCCTCGGCGATTCGGAAATTTTGATATTGATGACATTTCTTACGGGGGTGATCCTACCCATTCAGACGGACATCATCCAAGTTTTGGAAATGATGCCATTAGCTTCGGTGGCCCTCCCACTTCACTAGAAGGTCCCCATCGAAATTTTGAAACTGATTTCACTCTGAAGGATCATAATTCTTATCGAAGTTTCAATCCAAAATTCGAGAATGGTCCCATAGCGTTTGGAGGAGAGCGTGCTGTATTCGATGGTTCTTTTCGTAACTTCGAGCATGGAGCCGATGACGGATCCTCTTTGGAAAACCCTCATAGATCGAATCATTACATCCAGTTTGACTCAAACGAACCCCCTCCCAATGCAGAAGGTATCATTCCTCATGCTTCACCTGAATTGAGGTGGGAGGATGGAACCATCATTAATTCAAATGATAAAAAGTTTCAAAAGCTTAGTATTCGAATCCCAGAAAAACCTCGACCACAGGGGCCTTTAGATTTAAACAGGTTGCCGTTTCTAGGTCCTGTCCAATTTGGCAGTTTAGAATTCGGAAAAGGAGTGAATCACCAGGACTATAAAGATCCATCTCAAAATTTTGATCTTAACGGAGATAAGCCAACTGTTCATCACCCTTCAGTAGAAAAGTCTTCGAATAAATTCAAACCGGATTCTGACGACAGAAGTGGTGCTGGTTTTCGCAGTAGCGTGGACACCATAGTCACGCCTTGGGATCCTAATGATAAAGGGGACCCAGGGAAGAAAATTGAAGAAAAATACCATTTCAATCATCAGGATAAACTAGAGAACATTGAAGATCATTCTTTAAAACAGAAAGATCCTACGATATTCTATTTGAACGATGAAAACAAACATGTGGAAGATGCTTTTGTTGAGAAAAGCCCTAAAGTAACCGTGATCTACGGCCCTCTAATAGAAGACGAGCACATCATAGAGGAGAAATCTCAAGGAAACAATAGCAAGGAAATGATATTTTTGGGTAGCCCTGGAGAACAAATTATATTAAATTCACAAGAAAAATTAGACCACAATCAGGTAGACCCATACGTCGAGCATAAAAATCAGGAAGATTTTGACGAATATAAATACTTGAAAAACTACGAAGAGGACGATAGGTCCAAAAATCATAAATACGATGCGTCAGCGGAAAAGGTCGATAAGAAGGCAGAAGAAAAACAATTAGAGTCGAGTGAGAAAAAGTACCACGACGTGTCTCAATTTAGAGAAAATAGGCGAAAAAATAATAGAGATCACGGCACTTCAAACTACAAAGAAGATGGATTGGAGGGAAGCAGAAACTATGATATTTTAGAGAATAAAGAAGAGAGGAGAAAACTCAGTAGAAACTATGATATTTCAGATGATGAAGACAGAGAGAAGCTCAGCAGAAACTATGATATTTCAGACAATAAAGAAGAGAGGAGAAAAATCAGCAGAAACTATGATACTTCAGATAATAAAAAGCATAGAGAGAGGCTCAGCACAAACTATGATATGTCAGACAGTAAAGAAGACGGAGATAAGCCTAGCAAAAACCACGATGTTTTAGATATTAAAGGAGACAGGAGAAAGCTCAGTAGAAACTACGATATTTCAAGAAATAAAGAAGATAAGCGAAAGCAAAGTAGCGAATACAATGTTTTAGGAAATGTAGAAGACAACCGAAAACAAAGTAGAGAATACGATATTTCAGGAAATGAAGAAGGGCGAAAACATGGTAGAGAATACGATATTTCAGGATACATGGGAGACAGGCGAAAAGATAGGGAATACGATATTTCAGGAAATAGAAAAAATCTGCGAAAGCAAAGCAGAGAACACGATAATTCAAGAAATATAGAAGATGGACGACGGGAAAGTAGAGAATATGATACCTCGCGAAATAAAGAAGATAGACAAAAACCAACCCGAGAATACGATAATTCAAGAAATAAAGAAGACATACGGAAACCCAGTTGGGAACATTCAGCGGAAGGCCGGAGGGGTGACAGCCTTGAGAACTTGAACTCTTACAAAGGCTACAAACTGTACGATCACTACCCAAAGCCTCGGGACTCGAAGGAAATCAAGGCCAGCAAAGAAGCCAAACTTCGACCGGCCTCTCGCTACGAAAGTAAAGAAATCGCGCCTGGGAAGATAACATCTGTGGTAAGCACCCTTTGTTTTAACGGAGTCTTCGAGGCTCTGGGGGAAATTTCTCAAGAAATTTTGGAAGAGAACAGTCATGGTGCATGTACCGAACGTGTCTACCTGTAATTAATCTCATTCGGTGTAATTTTCATTCAACCAAAGGTTACTCACCTGATGGCGTAATTACTTCTACACGCATATAGATGACATGTTATGAGTGCGCCTTAATAGTTGATACGAGACGTACGACGCGCGTATTCTAATCACCATTTTATTCCTGCTCAAAATTTTCAGTTTCAGGTACAGGTTTGATATATGTGCTCTTGCGCCCACAGCATATACTTTGAATACTTGGAGCTCAAAATTTTGAACACGAATCAATTGGTATTTAAAAAAAAAAAACTTCGTGTCTCGAGATTCCCGAGTAGGTGTCGAACGGAATCTCTGCTGTTAAGTAGCAGGGGTAAACCACTACGAGTTGTACGATTTCACTAGACGGTTCACCCATTGTATCAAAGCCTGGCCCAAAAATTTTGTGAATAATGTGCCTTTATCGAAGTGTTATTTTCATCAAGAAATTTGGCTTAACTCATATTAAAATTATGTTGACAGACAATTCCCTGCGCTCACGCTGATAATTGTCAAATTCATCATAAAGTTAGAAAAACTTGACCCGACTGTTTGATCAAAAAAAAAATTCAAAATTTGCATTGTGACGCAGGAAAAGCCGTACTACACCAGCAAGTTCACCTCCAAGTCTTCTGAAGACGGGGCGCATCGCCGGTCGTCCTCCAAGTCTCCAAGTCGAGGTTCCAGAAGCCATGAAGTCGACGACCTGAGCGTCCACCACCTAGCAGGGCCCCCCTACCACGATGCCATACCTCTGGACGTCGTGAAGGCCTTGTCCCATGAGAAAGGGCCTAAGGTCTTCACTAAAATTAAGTCCCGGGAACGTTCCAAGGTAAGTTATCGTCTTGTATTGTGCCAAATTAACTATGGAAATTTGCTCTCTGCATTCTTCACATTGCATTCACCAAACTCTTGCCCGTCTTAACTAGGGTCATGCAAATATCACGCGAAGTTTTAGTTCGTTCTTCTTTGAGCGCCGTTTTGATAGTTTTTGGTATCTTGAATAAACGCAGACCTGCAGCTGTTGCCACCTATTTTTGATTGGATTAAGGTCGGGTGATTGTGCTGCCAATCTAAAACTCTAATTATTGCCTTATTCTACCATTCAGTTACGACTGAATTTTGCCTTGTGTTTCGGGTCGGTGTCATGTTGGAATCGCCATCTTTCTCAGACTCCTAGGCACCGAGCTTCTGTCTACAACTTTTCTTCGAGGATCTTATAATTCCTTTTCTCGTTGTTGCTTCTATACGCTGAAGCGTTCCTAAACATGACGAAGGGAAGCAGCCCTGCAGTACTATTGATCCTGCACCGAACTTCTCTGTAAGAATAGTGTTCCTCGAGAAGCTGCTTTTTCTCGTTTCCTTCAAAAATATTTCGTATCATTCTATCCAAACAACTCCATTTTCATTTCTTGTAACCTCAAAAATGGCACCCAAATTCCTTGCCTTAAATAGCATATCCACATGGTCTGTGGTCAGCTTAAAGGATTCTTCAGATATACATTCTTTAGTCAACTGGGTGTTCCTTATGTAGGTGTGCTTCGTGCACAAAATTAGACGCTCTTCTCAAACTAACGTCGATGCCCGCTTCAGCTAAATGCTTTTGCAATCTTCCCTTTGTTGCACGAAGTTATTTTCAGCAGACGGCCTAAAATTGAGAAATTTGCTGCGGAACAAATGTCTTTGCATTTCCTTATCATCGATTGAATCGTGGTGTAGGGTACATGTCATGGTCAAGATATTTTTGTGTAGCTCATTCCAATTTTACGCTGGCCAATTAATAGCCGTTCCCGTCCCCAGTTCCAAGCCAGTGGCGAGAGCTGAAAGTCCACGTTCATGCAAGACGCCAAAAAAATAACACGAACTAGCAACGATCTTTGAAGAAAAATGGATTCAAAATTCCACTTGATATTTGAATGAACTCAGCTAGATATTGCTACGAGCGTTCGATGAATGAAGTTCAGCAGAAAGGGTGTATAGTTGATTGTTATTTATGAAAATCTCTTCGGTAAGAATGTTTCGATTTCATGTTTCTGTAATAACGTTTGAAAATTCTTGCTGTTCTGTTTACAAACCTAAGCTTTCGTGTGCGCTTTTTCTCATCCATGTTGCTAAAAGTATGTGCAAGTTTGATTACCCTGCAATGAATAGTTTTTGAGGTGCTGTAAAAAGTATAGTGCTAATATCGAGTACGAATGCGCTCAGCAGGCGCTGTACTTGTATCTGCCAGTAATACAGTGCTTTAAATAAAGCTCATTTCTGAAACATGATTTCTCTCAAGGTGTATTACATTCAAATGTGCAGAACCTTTGCCATTTTTTAACTATTTGTGATGTTAGGATGCAATGATCGACGTTTATTTAAAATTTTCCGACTTCAATAAATGTCTTTCACAGGTACCAAGCTCATTCGATGATGACGATATCGATGACACTAGCGTCTTCCCTTACGATGAGCGGCCTCGATCTAACGAAAAGGACAAATCGAGTTTAAACCTGAGCAGTGGGAGTCACGAAACGAAAGATCCATTCCGGAGGAACAAGGAATTTAAAAAAGAAATATCTGGCGAGAAGCACTTTGGAAAAGTTATAGAAATTTTCCCAGCCCACGTGGACTACACGCCACCGTCATTGAAACCAAATAGTGTTTTCGATGAGGTCGCATTCGACTTAAATGATGAATTTTACGATGGTTTTGGCCGAAATAAGCAAGAACTTGATTTTACAGACGGCAGGGACTCTGATTCAAAATTTCTTTCTGGGGATGATTTTGAAGACGATTTCGGGCGTCCTCCAACCTTCGACTTCTCGTTTAGCGCAGAACGCCTCAACGACGCCTACTTGGATGATGACTTCGATCCTGATTATTCTAGTGAAGACCGGAACATTGACAAGTATCGCCTTGCTATTCCACGCTTCCACACCACCACCAGCAGGAGGAGGAGGAGGAGGTTCCCAAGAAGGAAGCACCCGCGTGACCACGGCCGCCTGCGACCCTCGCCAGTTGTCAGGGCACCAAAGCCTTTAAGTCCTCAGATTCCCATCCCAGGGCTGCGCGCACCTGAACGAATACACAAAGTTAATGGTCTCGAAATATATCGAGTCCCAACTTCAACCAGAAATAAAGATCTAATAGCTATTAAAGTTAACGAGTTTCCTCCAAATAAAGATGTTCCACAACCACCCAACTTTGGCCAACGACTTCAACAAGAGCCTCGACGTTCTCGCCCAGGCTCAAGTTTTCCACGAGCTAATCGCGTGCAAAGAGGACGAAGGGTGAGAAGGTTGAGGATAATAATTTTTTGTTATTCATGAACGATATTTCTTCCTCACGCTAGGCTGAAGACCGAGATCGGAGATGACTGTCACGTGCGACATAATTTCTGTAATGTCATTCAAATATTTAATACAGTAATAAATACATTACAAGTAATACAATCATAGTTTCAGAAAATAGTTTAAAAACTAGCAGGGCTACAGCACTAAGATATAGCAACGTGTTACAATTCTTGTTTAAGTTAGATTAGCACTGAATCTGCCACATTCTAGGTACATGCGCATGCGAAGTTCTCACAGCTATTGTGAAATTATCGTGTTTGTGAAATTATTAAACATTTACTTAAGGAGCTTGGGTGAGCTGTAGTGAAGTATTCCACATCAGCGCTGATCAAAATAAATGAAATGTATTCATGTGATTTTATGAAATACGAATACTTGCATGTAACAACATAGAGGCTTTATGTTGTCTGGTACGAAGTTATGGAGAGTGGAAATATTTCTTTTTTCTGCATTCCCACGAGACAACTTTAATATTACAGAGCCTCTTAGTTAGGATAGCATCGAACGGTAGTTAACTCTGAGTCGTCCACAGCTGAAGTTATAAAATTTGTTCACTATTTAGAAGCTTTGTCATATCAGCCTTGCTGAGGTATCCCTGTAGGACCCGAAGGATTAAGCAACACACAAATTTATTAGCTAGAATTTGGACATGCAAACAAGACACTCGACGTGTGCCAGCAGTCGAGAACGATTGCGTAGTTGCGAAGGGCAACAAAATGATATCGAAATCCCCTGCTAACGTTCTCGTTTCTCTGGTTAGCTGCGCCAAATGACAACTCTTCTTTATCTCCTGCAGAGAGGGCCCTCGTTCAGTCCCCGCTTTTTTGGCAGTTACAGCAATAACATTCGCCGAAGCTTTCAAGAGGATAGCACAGACTCCGTTCCTCCATCAGCGAACTCAGACCCTCACAGTGCCTTGGGCAGTTTTGACAACTACGACTACAACCCTGAAGACGGCGGTGCACGTATCGACAGATTAAAGAGCGCATCTTTCCTCGATGTTGCAACTGATAACGGATGGGGTGACAGGAATCCTGAAGGGGAAGGCAGAAGAACGGACGATGGAATGGAAGCTACAGGCAGACGAAATGACGATCGATGGAACATGGGGGGACTTTTCGACGTGGAGATTCCCGGTGAGTATCTCTGCTTCTCTGGATTAAGGCAGATATCGGATTCCAATCGCTGATTGAACCCTCTGTCGACCAAAAGTATCATACAGTCCCGTCTCGTGTTAATGATGCTGCAAGGTTTTCGTAGAGCTGAATGCAATTTTATTGGACTAGTACGTAAGGCTGCAGCTGGGTTTTCATAAAAAGCTTAAAGCAGTTACAGAATTTTACCTTTAGAAAGGTAGGACTAGAGTAAAGTCATCTTGCTCATTGAAAATCAAATCTTGTTCAAAGGAATATTGATTTGACCATTTTCGTTCAGGTGAAGAAGCTCTCGTCAGGTAACATAAATTTTTGCATACGATTCATTTTCAGAGCTTTTCAGTATTTTATCATATGCTCTTTTTCAGGTGCGATCGGAAGGAACTTCCACAGGATGTTTGGATGAACGAAGCAATGCTGAAGCCTTGGAAGTCAGCGAGGCGAAGAGACGCGTTTGAATGCAACGCGTTTTTCTTTTGAGGGAATGATGAGTGACTGAAGAATTCTTATAAGTTTTGCCAGTTTCGGATAAGAAAATTCAGAATCGCTCTTTCACGACGTAATACATAGGCATTTATTTTACATCTGCTAATTCACGGCGTCTCTTGAATGTTGTTTTTCTGTGTGCTGTTAATTCAAATAGAAAGGAAACTGCATCTCGTGTTTAAACAAATTGACCAATTTACTGAAGGACCCAGCTCGCCTGATCACCGCGAGCTTCAGCAATCTACAGAAGTTAAGGGACACATAGCATTCTAGCGGGAATAGATTTTGCGGTCGAGAACAGAGTTCCGAGTTCTTCTATCGTCGAAGCATTGGCAGTGTCAGGCGAAGAGACGGCTCAATTAAAATGCAGCTGGTTCACTACTGGATTAATTCATGTTACGTCGTTTGTCTCGTTGGAGATGTAGAAACTCTACGTTGAGGTCAAATGGAGCTGTGCAATGTGGAATAATGCAACGTTATGCACCCGTTCTTGTATTAGAAATCACTTTGAATTTAGGATCATGAAGAGTCTCTGAGGTAAGGACCGAAAATTCAATACTCTCATTATGCGGGCTTTGTACAGTCGTTTTAACATATATATTTATTCCACAAGTGTTTCATTACCCGTGAAGTACTGATCAAGAATCCTATCAAGATGAAGGGCGCCACCGTAATATTCCAGCATGCTTCGAGCCGACAACCCGCAGCAATCGTCACCGGAGGCGGCCGTTGGGTAGCGAAGTTTGTTTAAGCACACTTCGCACGCGTTCAACTGTATCGATCAAAGTCTGCTGTCACAGGAAGCTTCGATTCTGTGTTGCTAACGGTGCGTGTTCTGCTTGCTCTGGTTCCAGCAAACACTTTTTCTTTTTGGCTAGCTCCTTTTCTGGTGTATCACGTAAACATCTCTCATTTCCGACAATTCTCAGCTAAAGAAATTTTGACAGTAAGATTTCGCAGTGGAATTGAATTCTTTATTACAGACTCAACAGCTTCCTAATACAACAAGATAATTTTTCTTCAACAATAGAAATAATTTACAATATAGCAACGACTATGTTCGAGAAAAAAGTTTGTATTTAAGCTCACGCTATCAAATTGTATCAAAGGCCATTTTTTTTATAGTTTACATAGGACTCGCCTAAGTTATTATTTGCTGCAGCAATACTTCAGTTATCCCTGAATTTCGAACGCAGACTTCTCCACTTTTTGCTTCGTTGGGCTAGGCGTTGCACTTTTCTTACGAGGGCTTGGGGCGCCATTCGAAGCCCTCTTTGATGCCGGATCTACCGGTGACAGTTTGCCGAAATCCCACTCCGAAGGCTGCCCACCCGACGCACCTGCAATCCCTGCAAATGGGTCTTGCGTGCTCATTTGAGGGGGCTCTCCCACTCTTTCAAGTTTCCCTTTATCCACTTGGCACGTCTCACTCGCACCGTGTCCGGGTACTTCATGGTCCGAGTCATCGTCGTGCCGCTTCCGATAAATCGGCTGCCACAAATCCGACACCAGCGTCTTGCCTGTAGATTTGTCTGGGTGATCACCACGAGGATTAGAGCCCCCAGGGTTTCTAGACCCGCTTGGCAATGGGCGATCTGCTTCCCCGCCGTCGTCCTGAGGTGGTGGCGGTGGCGGCGGCGGCTGTTCCTCTGTCTCGGTCGACGGGGTGAAGGTTGGGTCATCACTGGAGCTGGGGTCATCACCCTGAGGCTCCAAGTCTGGCTCTTGTCTTGGGTTCTCAACGTCTGGAGGCGGTGGCCGACGTTCCATGTATCGTCGCAGTCTGTGCACGTCTCTGACGAGCATGAACTGCGTGTACACCAATGCCAAGCCGAGAATCGTGAAGAGGATGAACATTACCATAAAAGCGGCTGAAAAAATGAAACTATTAGAATTTACATCGATATACCCTTATTTTTATCCCCCACTTCGGGAGTTAAACCCTAAAAGATACCCAAATAAAATATGTTTAGCCCTCTCGGTTCGTTGATGCTCTATTCTAGTTGGAGGACATAGATAAGCGATTTTCAACCCACGCATTTGCTGGCAATTTTTCAGTCTATCGAGAAAAAATTTGAAATTTTTTCGTACTTCAACTGTTACGCTTCTCCTCGCTACCATTTGAAGTCACTCCACGGAATTGGTTCTCTAGCCTAAGAATGTCTAGCAAATTTTCTTATGTTGGAACTCTAAAAAAAACAACCTCTCTGAACAAACACTTTAAATTAACTTGCACGTTCCTACGTCGTGAATCTTTCTATCATTTCATTCGTTCACGAATTAACCGAAGTCAAAATTTTATTCACAAAAATTCACGAGAACATTTTATTTTGGCATCGGGATTGATTTCTTCGTTCAACAAGCCTCTCCCGAGAACTCCAAATTTTTGTACTGGGAATGGACGAGCATTTGTAGTGCCAGGAAACTGCACACGTTAGGGCGTTCCGAAACGTACTTCAGGCCATTGATAACTCCCTCTAACCTTCCTCTCCCTACAGCAGGAAAGTTTCGCTAGACAACGGGGTCTAACACACTGACAGATACGAGCCACCGGGGGGTCGTTTTGCCCCTGGAAAAATGATATCATCGCAGCCAACGTGTTAAGGAACTATTCCTCGAGATGATGGCACATCAGTGTGACTTGGGACTAATTCACTACTGGATTAATTCATGTTACGTCGTTTGTCTCGTTGGAGATGTAGAAACTCTACGTTGAGGTCAAATGGAGCTGTGCAATGTGGAATAATGCAACGTTATGCACCCGTTCTTGCCCGAACTAATTCCAGGGTTTCTAAGGCATCGAGTGATACAGGACTCAAAAATGCTCAAAACTGAAAGCACCACGAGACGAAACCGAGTGCCACTCACGATAGCCCCGTACTCGCTTTCGCTTGCTTCAATTCATCTTTAAAAACTTGAATTTTCTACAATCCACGTTAGATCAAGGAGCTTATTTAGCTTCCTTCAATCAGCGTTAATTTTAACAGATTATTTTCTACTCACTGCTCATAGAAGTCGCGAGGTGTTCAAGAGCATCGTCTTCACCACCGTGAGAGTAGTTATGAATTCCACCTGCGAAACAAATGAAAATTATTCAGGAAGTTAACGATATTGTTTATCACTAGAAATTTCGTTCAGTGGGGATGGGGTCTTTCAAAGTTCAAGAATACTCTTTGAAAAGACGTAAAAACCGGAAATTTGTTTCACGTTTTGAAAAAATATCCACATTTTAGTTTCCTTCGTATTTTGTAGAACTTGCAACCTCTCACGAATGAGATTTCTCAAGAATGTATTTCATTGAAATTCCCGTGGCATGAGGTACGTTTCATTATTGTAGGACGAAAACTCGAGGAGCGAATTGACCTTGAAGTCCTACGTTTTGCAAGAGAAGCAAATGAAAAATTAATTTTTTTCGAATTTTATGTGAATGGCATTCAAATTAACACATTTGATACACTTCACACTATTTAGAATTGTGCTCATCAAGTGCTGTGACTGCTGCACTGCAAGAGATTTTGTGACGTCATGGCAGAAGGTGGTCTAGCGCGGCATCATGGACAGAGCTGCGTTGAGGCGAGCGTAAGCTCCCTCCTTATTCATGCGTCCACGCGTATTACAGCTGTCTGAACTTTCGTTCAGAACGAATCTAAATTCATTTCAGAACAATTACGCAGGATTTACGTATGAAATAAAACGTCAAAATATTTCTCCTCTTCGTAAAAGGAGGTTAGTTTTGCTAGTGTAGTTTTTAAACCTGATATTAAGTACATATCGGATGAAGTTTTGCAAAAAATACATTTACAAGCATTTGGGCGAAACTCCACCGTACGGTCTCTTTGGAGGGGCTAAACGCACAACCTACTCTTGAAAAAGTAATTTCGTCTAAACTAAAACTTGTCGTGACACCCCTCGAGAAGCCAAAGCCTTCTACAAACTGCAACAGACAGATCGAGTATTATCAACCTATGAGTAAGTTTATTTCCTATCTGAAATTCGTAGTTGTAAATTATCAGCCTCTTCATACAACTTTTAATTTCTCACACCACAACGTAGAAGCTACGATGAGCAGTAGAAAAAGGGACTGCATTTCAGCGAGTCCTAGATCTCTTGCGTAAAAAGTCAACTCTTTAACAGCCAAACTTTCATAAAAAGTCAATTATAAACGAATAAGAACGAGCTTCCTATACTTTGTTAAAATCATTCGTCGAGATTTACGAATTCCTATATAAAAATGAATGTACATCAACTATCTTCGTATAAAGTTGCAGTCCTCTTTATTCCCCATTTTCTCACGTATGTCCGGAGTTTTAGTCTTATTCACGACATCGTAGCTGGGGCCACGCTCTGGGTCAGGAGCGAGGTCCTCCATCAGGTCGCTGACGAAGGTGGTGGTGTCATTTTCCAGCGTCTCTTCTGGAAATTAGTGTGACCATCACCAGCTACTGAACAAAAACTCCGAAAATGTGGGCAATATCAGCTAGAGTTTTAGTTTGAAACCGGCCGTTTATCCTTCAAAGTTTAAAAAATGCGTCATTCCCCGTGTAAGCGTAAATTTTCAATATTTTAAATCTAGAGGTCCGTGCAGTCAAACGTTTAAAATCCAGCTTCACCAAAATTACCTGCGTGAAGTAGCTTCAGTGCACAGACATCCACCTCAAGCGGTACCGTCATCCTTCAGTGAAGTTCATTTATCATAGCCTATTATTAAGCGGATCCTCTTTTCAAAGTATTAATTTACGTTGTTGAACCATGCGTCCATCTCTTGACTAAAGGAATTTCCTGAAGGATCAGGTTGACAACTTACGAGCTAAAATTCCTTACTATGCCTATTTCGACGTAGTTAAGATTCAATTCCCACACGAACTATTTATTCACGACTTTAGTAGAGAATATTTTAGCCTCTGGTATTTCCAAAGAATTTGAGATATGTGCCAGCCGGAAGTGTCTCGCCCTCGAGAATTGACGTCCTAATTAAACCCGAGACCACGCACACAGGAGAGATCAGGCCTCTAAGCAGAAGGCCTGGCTGGCCTTTCTGGAGACTCCGTGATATGATTTTGCAGGTAACCCTTTGGCCGGCTCATCAAAGGAATTTATGCACTATAAAATGCACTGATCACCGCTAAGATAAACAATCGCTTGTTTACGCCATTTTACAAAAAAAGACTAGAAAAATTTAGTCTACCTTCAACCATGCTTGGAAGAGGTTAATGTACTGTTAGGCCCCCTGATGCTGTGATGTTAGGACGCATTATCTTCGAGAAGTAATCTCCGTAGAACTGTAACGTGCCCTACCCTCCGGCTAAAAAATCCCCCCACAGCGTACTGCACAGGAAACTCTTCCTCCATAGACTACCGCATGAACCCCTCGCCCCCTCACAACCTAATCCCATGGCTGAATACTTTATTTATACATTTCTCATTCGTTGAATACGACATTTATTGCGGTATTTCAGAGTAAAAAGCGAGTGGAATAGGTTTCAAATATATCGTCCTGGAACAGACTCACCTGCGGTGGCCAACAATGAGGACACCAGCACTAAAATTCCCCACGTCGCGAAGCGCAGGGTGCTAACGTCGACGGCAAGCATGGCGGCTGTGTTGCGGTGCCTGCGAGAAATTAAAAGAGGCACATTGAAAGTTTCAACATTACTCTAATTAGTTACCAGGATTCTAAAACGAATCGAGAAATTTTGAAGAAAACAAACTAACCACGAATAAACTATCGTAATGCCTAGCAGAGACGTTTTATTTTTGGGGGCAGTGCTGTCGTAGTTAAATTAACTACAAGCTGAAGTCGTAGCTTCAGTTTTCCTCTACAATATTTTGTGAATAATTCGGAGTACATCACAGCGTCACACTTTGTTCAGCTTTCATTATCCGTTTCTGAGAACGTTCACTCGTTTAATTCAGAAATAATTTTCTACAACAGTTTCACAACCGTTAGCTAACTTATCTACTTGACCGCTTGCCGTCGTGGGATATAACTAGACTTTACCACAAGCGTTAAAATCTCGTGGATTATTCAGCAGTAATAAATGCTAGCAGTAAAATAAATAATAAATAAATAAATTGGACGAATCTCGTCAACCGAAAGCTGATTAGTAAATTCTATGTTGCAGAGATTTCAGACGTGGCATCTTTGACACTAATTCTCAGTTTCACAATTAAGATAAGCACAATTCTTTACTATTACAAGACTATTGGTTGCACAAAATTATTCCAAATACTTTCGAGTCGTGAATATCTTAGGCACCTTCAAATCGCTACCCAAGAGTTTCTACAGTAAGAAATCTAATTCAGAGGAACTTCCATCCCATGCAATTAATATGCAATTCATAACTCCATTAAATGTATTTTACAACATGAAGTCCGCTTTAATAATGTTTTAGGCTTTCCTTGCAAAAATTTTTCCAGGCGCCAACCGTAAAAAACATTTGTACTTGCTGGGTATGAACTGAAATACAAACAAATTACTTTAACTAAAGGTTAATTTTTACCCAAGTATGGTTTCTACTCCCTGCAACAACAGCACCTTTTAATGCTACTTTCAACAAAAATTTATAAAAATCGGACTTTCACCAGCCTAACCGAACCTCATCTCTTTGGATGAAAGGCACAGACAAATGAATCTTTAAAACGTGAATCACATTTATACCAAACTTCACTACTACAGAACAGTTAATGATTGATGTTAACCCGAGCAGACTCATTTTCACTGAAGCTTCAAGGCATCAGAAGTAAGAACAAAAACCTATTCCGAAGAAAAATAGGCAAGTCTACCAACAGTCGTACTTTTAAACAAAATTCCACAATGGATTACATAAAATTAGAGACACTCGAGCCGACTTGAAGTCTTTCGAGCGGTACCCCAACTGCCACCTGTGATAAAATAGGACATTAACTAATTCACCGTAATTCCAGGGCTAGAAGTTACCCCCGAGAAATACTTCAAAAATATCGCTATATAACGACTCGTCCCTAACAACGCTGGCAAACAGATCAAATGTTATTAAGTTATATTCAGGAATTCTGCCTCAACATTCCTAGTTAAAGCTTTCAATTTACTACCACCAAAATCATCTAACAACTTTCATTGAAACATGGAAAGCTTCAAGCTAGTCTAATAACTCCGCTGAATGAAGAACCAGACGATCATGTAGGACGTTGGTAGAAATCAGTATTTCAAAAGCGGAGACCGAAATTACGACTAGTCTAACTACAAAACTGAACCCATGGTCTCCATGATAGGAGTTACAGATTCTACGAGGAGTGGCTGTAGTATGCCTCGTCATTGATGAAAGCCATGTTCCTTCAGCCTAGAACTTCATTAGGCACTAAAGCATTCACAGACTACATCGGTACCAACTATATATCCTTAGTAACTTATAATTAAGAACCAGGAAATTAAATAACTACGAGAGTCCACGAAATATTTGGCTCTGATCCCCGTGTTTCATGACAGTCAATACCACATTTTACTTAAACACGTCCATATTAGCTTATCTAGCACGCCCTGTTCAAGTGGACCGATTAGCACTTCCTCAGATAAATTCACTGAACAACTAACACCCATAATCCCTAAGAATTTCCATACACAAGTCTTACAGTTGTCACAAATCCGCCTGTAGAACCCGATGGGTCTCTAACAACACCGTAACGACTACTCACACAGAACGGCAGCTCCGACATCAATGGTGTGGACAACAACCTCAGCTACCGTTGGTAAATCGTTCTTCATAGAACGAACCATCGAACAAGCTGTGCATTTTATCAAAAAATTTAGGGATTGAAAATTATAACAGAGTTACGGGAATTTGAGGTATTGAAACATTCAATAAATTAAAAACATGATGCTCTAATTATTGCTACAGTAGAATTAACAGTAAATGAAAGACACGAAAAAAATGGGAAGTTAATATACCTATGAATGCAATAATTGCGAGTCTACTCTATTTTTTCTGAAAAATACATTTTTTCAACAATTAGGTCCTGGGTGAAATGTTTTGGTCAGTAAATGGAGACTTCTCCCCACAATCTACAAGCTTTTCCAGAAATGATTTACTCGGCATGACTCATTTGACACAAATTCGTTTCAAACGCGTAGCGTGAAAAAAGACTCCTATTTCATTTTAATGAAAGTACAGCGTTGGGAGATGAGTGCATCTTCTAAATGATACAAGGTAAGGGCGAAGCCTGTTTCCCCAATTTCGGATGGTCCTTTTAATTGAAAAGCAAAAAAGTAAACCAATGAATGATACTACTTTTTTATACTGACGCACCGAAAAAAAATGGAAACGCATAAATGCACACTATGTTAAAATTTTCGGGAGTTATCTTGAAATATCTGGTCTCCTTACAAAATGTGGATCTGATACCATTGTTCCCATTTAGGTAAAAAAGGAGGCGTATGACAAAGGAACTTCAAATGCACCGGAGTTTTCGTAGCAAACAACTCCTACAATAAACACTATCCTCAGCGAAGAAATTCATTTAGCCATTGTCAAGCTCTGCTGGCATGTGTTTTCTATAGATAAAATGACTCCTTGAATTCAGAGAGCGCATTGAAATACGGAAAAAAATTGTTCTTTGTTTAAGCGAGATAGGGTAACGGACCGTTTTTGCAAAACCTCCCTAATGAAGCAATGAAATAAATTGTAACCGTCAACTTAAACTTGATGACTGGAGATAGAAATGTATCACTGAGCTACGTTAGCACCCGTACAAAAGCATCGAGTTCTCGGTTGGTCTGCCAGGGATGAAACAATCGCTAAATAAAGGGAGTTGTTTTGGTACATGCCCGCTCAGGGGACTGAGGAAAGGCAATAGAGTTTGGTTAATTAGGTTTGTCTATCATGTGCTACAGGGACTGGCGAATCCGGGGCATTGTTAGGTTACCTCAGCTGTAAATAGACCTTTGGGACTTCCATCTTTCGTACACACTTTACTTCTTTTAATTTTCACACCTTTTTCGCAATCTCATTTTTGTAGTCTCTTTCTTTTCATTCTTAACTCTTTCTTGCAAGGGATCCTGTGCAGGAAAACACCTTATGCATTTGAGCATAAATTTGCCGTTTCCTGCAGTCCATACTAAATAGTCCCTTTTTTTCGGTGCGACGTTCTCGAAATCATTGAATCCCTGCAATCTTTACCACTATGCACTACATCGGTCATATGCGACACAAATTTTTTGGTAGAGATGTGGAGGCTACAACTGAACATTTTATACGTATTCAACTGCACAGCCTTTTTTGAGCTAGAGCTCAAAATAAGCGCGTATTTCTTAACACACTACAAACTTCATCTTAAAGTTCTCTTTATAGTTTCTGTTTCCACTTATAATGCAGTTTTCATGAAGCCCCGTTGTGAAAAAAAAATCTCAGTTAGAATTTCTAGAGGCAACTTGACCGTCAGATCAATTTCATGCTACTGTACGCATATACTTTTATACTAGCCGTAACACGGCCTCGAGTAAGACTGTTGTAGCTCTCCCCTGACCTGCAAAGCAGTTCAGTGTCAGCCAAGTCGAATTTTTATCGAAAAGTACACTAGGTCCATACTATCCTTTTTTAAATTGAAGATTATTGAATGAAAAGTAGACTACGTAAAATTCTGCTGGCTTCCGTTCGGGACATGTCGATAGTTTTCACAGGCTGTCATTTCGGGAAAATTTATTTATGATTAAAATACGTAAGCAAATTCACTCTATATTATTGTATTTTCCGTATTTTTTATTCAACTTTGTGTTTATTTATAAAATAAGTAATATTTTTCATTCGTACACGTAACAGATATGCAGGTCCGAGCATGTCATTTCAGCGCTTTAAGCTCGACAAGATCAGCTCATGGAAACTTTTATGGAAACAACGAAGCCAAAACGTGAACACCTGCCACGTCTCATCGAAATTCCTGTACATGAAGTCACAATGAGGGAAACTTTACTGCCACCGCTGAACTTTAACTAGAAACCTCATTTTCCCCTTCAAAGATTTCTCCCACGAGCAGCAGAACATTTACGGTGACTAAAAAGAGTCGCTCCCTTGCTGATGACGTCACCACCAGAGGTCGCTTTGACCCTAGACGGCATTTTATGTGACCGACTCACACGTCATCAACACGAGTGCACGCACCTGAGCTCTCAAGTGCAGTCAGTACGGAATTAAGCATTTCGTGAAATTTCTTACACAAGCTAAATATAACAAGGAGAAGTCAATTTCAAAAGGGAGGTCGTCCACACTTATTCTATTTCTATCAATTTAGTATGAGCTACTTAAGCTCTAGTGAATTTAAGTCATGGAACCCAGCACGATTTGACAAATCATTTACAAATCGAGGATGCTAATTTGGACTTTTATCATTGCAGTCCTACAGAAATGAATTATCATAGAAAGTAAGTAAATATTCACATGAACAGAATAATCACAAAAAAGAATAACCACATATAATGAATAATCACGGCGAGTGATTAATCACAGCAGCTCAATAATGACGGAAGTGAAAATCACCAAAAAAACTCGTAAAACAATACGTTTGCGCAACTGTCACAACGGTTTCCGAAAAAGTGCGTGAATGCAATGAAAAGAGAAAGGAACTCGGCGTCAGTCTCTCATCAGGCGACGCTCGCTCAGGGCGTCGTGGGCAATGACAAAACGCGCGCTTCCTAAAACTAAATTATATTATTCAACCATTACATGGCTTCTAGAAGAACTCGATAATATATTTATCATATGGTCTCCACAAGAACTCAGTTACTTTATATAATTATCATGGCCTCTATCTCACTTCTGATGCCATGACGACGACGCGCGCAGTGGAAGTGTTTTCGTTTTGGGGACAGCTTACTCGTCAACGATGATGAATGGGGTGCCATCATATTTAATCTGATATCGGATGGATTAACGAACGAACGGCATAATAAAATTATAATTACATTGATTTTATTGATTCGATGTCATGATGCCATTAGCATTTTCTTGCGTGCGATAAAAACGGTGTTATTAAAGAATGCTTCGATAAAAAATTATTTGAAGCAATGAACAGCAATCTTCGAGGTGCATGTAATAATGAGTCATATATATTTTAGAGCTCAGCATAGAACATTTACAAGGCTTACTCAACCTACTATGCAGCAATATAGGGAACACAAGCTACCGTAGCCTCAAATATAGCATTCTTAGCCCAATAAATCAGTCGTTATATCTGCGGCGCTGAAGGCTCTTCAATAACGGTAGACTTCTCGGCAGCTGCAGAAACGAGCGATTCGAAAGAAATTTCGCCTGGACATTAGCCGAATGATTGTTCCAGAACTGTCTTGGTGGAAGTGGAAGAAGCTTCAACATCGAGTGAGAAGATCGTTGTGTTCAAGACTGCTTCGTTAGCGCTTGCCGTCGTTGGCTGCTAGAGACTTACCCGCAAGATCTTGGAGAGACGGAATCTCATCGACGGGATCTTGGAGAGACTGAATCTCATCGACGGGATCTTGGAGAGACTGAATCTCATCGACGGGATCTTCGAGAGACGGAATCTCATCGACGGGATCTTGGGGAGACGGATTCTCATCGACGGAATCTCCGTTCGTCTTGCTAAGCAGTTCGTTCTTCTCTTGATCAGCGTCTTTTTCCTTGTCCAAGAGTGGTTCTCCACTGGAGGTCTTCGATTTTAGCATGTTTGGATTCAACGGAACATTATCCTCAACAGCAACATCTTGCAATGAACCTTCCGTTGAAGGACCTTCTTTAGGTGTTGCTTCGTTTGACACACTAGTTGAAGCCGTTCCGTAACCTTGAGATTCACTTTTTTCATCCGAAAAATGTTTTTCTGGAGGTTCGTGAGTAGTAAACGTTCTTGGAGAGCTGCAGTGCAATCCTCGAAAAAGAGACTCGTTCACAACAGTCAATGTCGTAGAGCCCTTTTTCTTCTGCTCGTTTGTTCCGCTGCCTTGGCCGTCAAATCCACTTCGGGGCAACGGCGGATCATCGTCGGAATCTTCGCTGCTTGAGGGAGGAACGGCCGTTGGGTTGGCGATGGCCTCAGCGATGACCATCTCAGAGCCTTCCGAGCCAGGGTCCGAGAGGGCTTGCAATAAGTTGTTCTGAGACTCCTCCGTGCCGTGCACCAGCTCTTGTATGATATTCGCTATTTGCTTAAAAGTCAAGTTCTCCAAAGGTATGTATTCTTTTTTCTTCGTGTTCCGAAATCTACCAGTGTGGATGTTAACACGAATGTCAAAATAATACTGCTGGTCATCAATGTCGTACGCCATTTGTTTCTTGGTGAAAACTTTTGGAACTTTAGTGTAGCAGCCCGGTTTTTTGGACAAATTGCAGAAAATATTCAGCCGTGGAATGAAAGAGCTTGTGAACGCTTCTAATTCTATCTCGGGAGGAGATGCGTTGTCTTTGGACTTGGCGCGTCTGTTACGTCGCTCCCGCAGTGAAGTACAGTAAGCCACCTTCAGTTTGTACACGACCAGCGCCAGGAAGAATGTCAGTATGATGCAGATGATGCCTGCGATACCAAGGGGTGTGTCAACTCACGATGTATGCATTAATTTGTTCAAAATTTTTTGATGAAGTGAATATTTATTGACATGAGCAACATCCTTCTCAACCATTAGGCCTCAGATAACATGAGTATTGCTATTCATTAGAAATTGAGCACATGACTAGAGAGTTTCTAGCTAAACAAGATGCAGAAACCTTCTCCTCGCTGAGAATGTTTTCATGCGCGTACACGTATATGAGCTTCACATAAGGTAAAGATCTCCATCTCCAGATGTACTAACATTTTTAACACTACATGATTTAAAAATGACTTACTCAAAAAGATTATATCTATCACGCCCATGGATTCACGTTCAGGCCGCTCCGGCCAAGCCTCTCCTGAAGCCAGTTGCTCTGAAATGAAGTCGCTGGTGAGAACTTTACATAGAACCACAGCTGCGGGTTTGATTTTTCACACATAGTCATGAAATGGTTGTTGTAAGATGAGTGTTTGCCGCACGATTGGATTGAAAATGTAATTAAATAAACATGGTTGTCGAAAATTCCTCAAAAAAATAATTGGGAACATGCACGTTTACTTCCTTAACCGACAGAAGAAACGTTGCAAGTTTTTGAGGTTGCTTGGAGACGTCACCTAAAAGAACAATAGGCGAAGCACAGCTGAACTGGCCATAAGATTTTTGCTCGTCGATCAAAATCTTCAAGAGCTACTGAACGTTGAAATTTTGTGTTGTAACGAGCGTCTGCGTTATGTCATCTACGGTAAACTACGGTAAATCTCGTGTGAAATAATAAGATTTCCTGCGCTACTAATACGGGCTGCCTTCTCTGACACAGTCTCGCTGATTGGGAATACGGACACAAGGATATGGACTTAAAACTTTGTTACCAAATTTCTTCAGCGTGTGACTACATGGTTACGTACACACAAGATGACGGCATTAGCATGTTTTGCCGAAAGCGCAGCCCGTATCAAACGTGTTTTTTATTGAGTCATTAAGGTAAATTCTTGACCGTGTGATCTCCGAAGCATCCAATTTTTTCCGACATTGTTGCTAGTCAAAATGCACAAACTTTACATTTTGACATAGTAAATTACGAGTGCTTATGAATAATCTTTGTTTCTGATGTGAATCAGACAGGTTCGAGAACAGCTGAATTGAGAATATTTTTTAATGAAAAATTCATTCACTAGACCTGAGACTTTCGTAGGATCCATTTCATCTGAACATTGAAATAGACCCCTCCTAAAGCCAGATTTAATTGGATTGAAATGTCTCACACTTGTGTTCTTCAGCTAATAAAATAACCACCAAATTGTCGTAATTTAAAACAACACTTCTTTATTCGCTATTTTATCTTGCGGCAAAATTAAATTTTCACTAAAAAACACTCGTTTTACAGCGAGGCCTGGAAATATCCCAAGAAAAGGCCAAAAATTAAAAACTTTCTACCTGAATCTTTCATCCCTCGAGAAACCTTTTTCTTGTTGCAGGAACTTTTCCTCAGCTCTTCTGAGAACCCTGGAAATCCTGGCACGGCGTCTGAGGGCACGTCTGCAAAATGGTTCACATAGAAATTATCGTTGCAATTGTTAGGAGCAATTATATCCTAATTTTTACGTCGCAGTGACTGCATGAAACGGGAAATATGCATATTCGAGAGCTTCGTATTTACAAAAGGGGTAAAACGTTATCTTTAAATGATAGCAGTAACATGAATATATGGATAAGGTGAAAACTTTCACCAGATTCTTTTTCAATAAAAGCACACATCGTAAGAATTGAACTTATGAAGAACCACAATGATATTTACAGAACACTCTGGGAAGTATAGAAAAGAAAAAACCAAAAACGTATCTCTCCTTCCTATCTTTGAAACTGTATCCACAACAGACTCCAGTGGAAATGCTGCCACCTTGGGGCTACCGTCTAGGTACTCATCCCAACCAAGAAGATCGCAGCAGGAGTCCTCTACGTCTCTAAAATATGCTGAAAGAAGCTTCGGTAGTATTCTGTGCAGCGTGTCAACCCGTTATTCCTTGTTGTAAATCCACCTTTTCTTTGTTTGGTGTTTGCGAGTTTGAATGGGAAGAGCATGAATGGGTTCACAGTAACAGACATTTCGCTCTTCACATTCGCTACAAGAAACTGGAAGGGGAACTCAGCCAGTTAAAGTAAAGTTAATTCAAAGCTAAGGTAAAACTTAACCTTTATGGTTCAGTTTAACATTCGTGATTCAGTTTAACCCTCGTGGTTTAAATCACATTGTGGCTCAAAAGTCAAACCAGCGATGAAAGGGTTAATCAAGAACTTTAACTACGTTAAAGTATGTTAAATCTTCAGGACTATTTTATAATTTAAAACGTTTCACATTATAGGCATTCATCTTGAAATTGTCCAGAAACAAACCGTCCACAATTTTAAGATATACGAAAAGCAATCTCGCTCTCAGTATGAAGTTCCCAAAATATGTTTCTCAGCTTTCAATGAGCGACCACCACATTCGTCGGTGCATTGCACAAACCCATACTTCAAGTCAGTGCATTGTACATACCCATACTTCAAGTCGGTGCATTGCACATACCCATACTTTACGTCGGTGCATTGTACATACCCATACTTCAAGTCGGTGCATTGTACATACCCATACTTTACGTCGGTGCATTGCACATACCCATACTTCAAGTCGGTGCATTGTACATACCCATACTTTAGGTCGGTGCAATGTACATACCCATACTTTACGCTGGATGCTTCGAAGAAAAAAAAGCATTCAGCGTCAGTCGAAAATGGGTAAGTATCATGAAGTACTCTGACCCATAAATAGGGGACAAAGGTAAGCAGTTGCGGAGCGTACCAACACCTGCGTCTCGAACGAAGCAAATGACAAATACGGTGTTTGTTTGGTGGAAAAAAAAATATTTCAGAAACGATCGCGTTAAAGGACAACTGCAACAACTCAGCAGGGGTTCATGTTATCAATTGAGCCCGAGCCCACCAGGGCTCACATATTTATGTCTATTGAATGAAAGGAAATGAGGGAGTTATTTCATCGGATTTAGAAAGGCCTTTGGATAACTGCTGATAGTAATTTTTAAAGATTAGTGGGCTCACAATTCGGAAGCCTTGTTATTCATAAAGAACTGATTCGCCATAAATTACACTTTGACAACATGTGACATACAAAGAGGAGCTCACCGCACTCTTCTTCGATATTCTTGTTGTCTCCGTCGCCATCGAGGTCGTTGAACGAGCGAACAATTCTGATTTCTGGAACAGAAAGATGATGTACTTCAAGAACGATAAAATTAAATTTTTCGTGTAGTGGATGCAATATTTCTATATTACGCTGAAATAACTTGAGCTTGAATTTTATAGAGTCTCATTATGTCGGCAATTAAAATAATAAAATATCAAAGGAATTTTGGTGCTTACGTATTATCGGGAGGACCTTTAAAAAAACCGGAATTACCTTACCTAACCTAACCTAACCTAACCTAACCTAACCTAACCTAACCTAACCTAACCTAACCATTACATTTGTAATTCCGGAGGCCAGAACGTCGCAATTGCTTGCTATATAATTTCATTGGCTTCATATGATGAAATAATCATATCTTCTGAACATATTGACCAGTAATATTTTTCCAGGGCAAATTTCATGTACAATTTAGGGTAAAAACACTTCATACCAGGATTTTTCGAGAAATTTGTTGGGCAAGAGCAACCACTGCATGGGGAATTCTCCCAAATTTCGGGTAAATGTTTGTATTCTTTGGGAATGAGGTCCTCCCGATAATACGTAAGGACCGGAATTTTAGCATAAGGGGTCAATTCTCGTCGCTACCATCTACCCAATGAACCACCTTGACTAGGTTCATACTATCCAGAATATGAATAAAGTACTCTTTTATTTACATTTACTATAGTTTCGACTCTATACCTCCTTATTTCGAGCAGTTGGTGGCCATAGTTTGGGCTCTATCCTTTATTTCGAACAGTTACTAGCCAGAAAAAACAAATGCCAAAAAGCAGCTTGAAAAATTAGCTGTAGATGCACGCATCAAGAACGATATTTTCACCACAAAATGAAAGGATTCAAATGCGTTTACAATTCGACACCACGAAGTCTCACCTCCGTCTACGTGAACCATCGTCACCATCGTCACCACCACCACTACCACCACAAACGGGGCCGTTGCAACAGCTTTCATTGTTCGTTCAAAATAAACGCTTTTTAAATCGACGCTGGGTTCTTTATTGTGAACACTCACGCTGCACAATGTTATCAAATGAACTAGAACGCTGCAAATTTTTTTTAATATGTTGATCAGTTTTCCTTCGACAATAGCCATTAATGAAAAATATACTGGGGCTATTTCATTCTTCAGTCAGGTACGAGTATGGCTAGCAATTTTGGTATTAAATGGCTAGAGATTTTGTGCCTAAACTGTGCGTAATGGCCCCGCGTCAACACAAATACAGAAAATCAAAAGCGAAAACGTAAATTCTCGACCACAACGCTAAAACTACTTGCACAAAATTAAACTCTAGAACGAAGTCACTCTACTGACTTCACGCTTGCTAAGATGCACTTCAATCAGTTTAGTCAGTACACAGGCGACAATCCCGCAAATCTGTAGACTGGATCATTAGTTAGTTGGAAGCTCCCTAGCCACATGAAATATATCCAAAGCGAGCGAAAAGTAGAAGCCATTTATTATAGATTTCAGTAAACGAGGAATTCATGGGTAAAGTGTGTTCCCAAACAAGATCCCTCGCGCATAGCAACAGCAACTTATGATGGAAAAAGGAAAAGACAAAGAGTGGCCGAAGAATTTGGGAAAATCGAAACGAGGGAGGTGGGCATGAAAGAAACCCCGAAGGCCTACCTACAGCGGAGGTAAATTAGAATTAGGCTGCATTCAAGGACTTGAAACACACTCGAGTCAATTTTAAAAGTGCAAGGTGTATGATAGAATTAGTTCAAGAAAATAACGAACAAATAATGAAATACAATTCCTCTCTCGCAAAATTGTAAGCTCTCTCAAGGAAACTAAAGCTTCGGAATCTCTCATCCACAACAGCAAAGTTTGAACTTCTAACAAAAAATTAACGCACAGCAGATATTCATTAATTCAGATGAAGAGACAATTTCCCTATTTACGAATACTCAATTGAAAGAATTTTGTTAATTAACAACCATAGTTGCAGACGTACCTAAGTTATCAAGGTCTTTTCGATTCATCGCCCAAGCCTTAGTGGACGACACTTAATTTCGGTATCATTTTTGGTACCTAAACACATTAACTTAACACTTTGACTGCGATTCTCCAAACAGGAAATATTTCATGTCGACAAAAATTTCCGCTGTGAGTTTAAAATGGAAGGATTTTGCTGCCACAAATGTGGTTATCCTATTCGTTTTCCCCCTAATCCAAACTAGCTTATTCGAGTAATGAACACAAATTTAATGAAAACTTAAAAAAACTGTATATATATATATATATGTTAGGGCTTTCGTTACATTAGGTTAGGTTAGACGATCACATGTGCCATGTATGGCACACGTCGTAATCAAAGTGTTAAGCGTACCTAATCAAGTCAAACTAAAACTTGACTACCACCAACAAGTTCTAGAAAAAACTCGAGGGATTTTGCTAGTTACATCTGTTGTACTCGGTTGTATTTGTGCTAAGATAAACTTCAAGCGAACGTATTCCAGAAATGCTCTGGCAAACGAAATTGAACAAAAATGGCCTGCAAATCCATCACAATGTATTGCGCGTGAATTGAATCGAGATAAACGAGAAATAATTATTCAAGAAATCAATATACTCGGAGTCAATAAGTAAAAATGGGCTACTATTTATTTGTATTGCGTGAGCAAGCGCCGTGTTTTCCAGCAGCGATATCGATGATCTTAAGTGCAAGGATATGGAGCAAACAATAGAGGTTATGATCCTAAGAACAAATTTCACGATCCTAATAAATTAAATTTCCACTAAGAATGCAAGCGTTAAAAAAAGCCAAGAAAAGTAACCCCTTCAGTTACTACAGAACACTTCACAACTTTGCCGCGGAAATGTTCTCCTGCGAGTGGCAAACGCGGCACAATTCGGGTCACCACAAAAACACCTCTTCTTCTTCCCTCTGTTTATGAGGTCTCCAGGTCCATGCGCCTCAGGTCCTTAGTGTTCTTTTATTGTTACTGTAGGGTTCTGTGAGAACAGATAATAACAACTCTGAGCCAGGACACGTTTCATTTTTTTGTTTTCATGTTTTTGGCACTGTAATTATTTCCTTGTTTCTGTATAGTTGTCAGCAGTAGCATGAAGATTGGTATAGTCAACTAAAGGATAAGGCTCTGGAGCAACTGCACTGCACACAGGCGTGGAGAGCAGGTCAGATGAGGCTGGATTGCAATGTTTGTACGAGAGCTACTCGACAAGGATAATTTTTCGCCCCAGAGGTGTAGCCAAGAAAGCATCTTGGATCAATTTTTGTAATATTATAACCTCTGATAAAACCATTGATATGATCAGGAATCACGTAAAGCACTTACAAACCTCGGCTTATAGAGAGCCTTATACTATTCATTAAATCATCACTGATAACGAGTTAGATGAATTCACTTGCTGAGTAATTTACGTACACCTTCTTCACGTTTCCATCCCGTAATCCATCATCGTAATTTTATCTTTGTACCATTTTCAACGTGTCAACTCAATTGTTAGCCTTTTATATCATATAAATGGTTTCACGGGACTGCGGAGTACTTCCCTTGGAAAAGGAAGTTTAAACCACACATTCCTCTCATCCCTCACCACACCAGTAGTTGTAAGGCATTTAAAACCCAACGGTAAAGCGTGTTGGAATTAATAAAGGTTCTTTTACTCATATTGGGTCGAATTAGAGCGTGACTCCCTGAAGGATTCTCCCGGTGTAGATAAAATTCATACCAAACATCTGGCACACTTGTCAAAAAAGTACAAACTTTCATTCTTCACCTCTTCAAATAAGTTTTCTTACAGTTACGATCCCTGAACCTTGGAAGCTTGTTTTCCTAATCTCCGTACCTATATCAAACATATTACTGACATTTCCTGAACAGTACTGCCTTCATCTTTACTCTCTTGCGTCCTAAAATTAATGGAACGAACGACAACATGGCGCCTCACGTATTTTCTGAAGCAGAAGAAAGTCTTGTTGAAATCACAGGGTGACTTCAGCTAGCGGCTGTCAACTGTTGTCCAAATTTCTCGAGTTCAATCAGGCATTCACCCAGCACTCGCCAGCAAGTCAATGCTATATACTGTGTCTTAATGTCGATTTTAGTATCGCATGAGACCCTATTTGGCCGACAGGAATGTCGTATGAGCTAAATCACCGGTGGGTCACGGCTGTATTATTAAGCTGCTTTCATTCATACCTGTCCGATCATTTCTTACAGATGTGCTTTGAGGGTAACCGTAAAACAACTGGTGACTAATCTTCGGTAATAAAGGCATGCGTGCTTTGAGAGTGTGTTCGTGCTTTGAGGGTGAGTATGCGTACTTTGAGGGCGAGTATGCGTGGTTTGAGGGTGAGCATGCGTGGTTTGAAGGCGAGTATGCGTGGTTTGAGGGCGAGTATGCGTACTTTGAGGGCGAGTATGCGTGGTTTGAGGGCGAGTATGCGTGGTTTGAGGGCGAGTATGCGTGGTTTGAAGGCGAGTACTCTCCTGTAATGATGGCAAACAGCAGTGTTCGGCAAGGTCTCATATGTTTCATTGTGCTATTAAATATTATGATGAAGGACCCACCAGCCAAAGAGGAGGCTGTGTTATGGCGAATACGCAAATGACGGCGTATTTCGCTCGAGATAAAAATGCTTAGGCAGCGACAAATATAGGCTCCAATTGAACCTAGGTTCACTTCATAAATCAACCAAGCGGTGGGGATTCAAATTAAACCTGATTCAACAAATACATATGCTTTACAAATAACATCATATCCCTCTAATACAACGAGAGCATTTTGTAGTATATGTCACTCAATTTAAAAACATTTGGGCGTTGTGCTGGATGCCCCCGATCATTGCTAGAACACTCAAATAATTGAATACTTTACTCGGTTCTTCGACCCCATATTTTATCCGTCACAGTGAATATCACGCTGACGATGGCGAGCGAATCGAGCGCTAGTGCAACATCTTTATTTAACTATAATACTCAGCTCCCTAGGCTATGCTCTCCATTTCAATGGATCAGCTGCTCCTACTAATGCGTCAAAGCTATACTGCATCCCAAATCTTGCCTCTGCATCGTCACCGGATACAAGAAGACTACACCTGTTATCTCCTTAGAAAAAGGACAACATGGCTCACAGCTGCCCCCATACACCCTGTTCCACTGGAAGGAAGGAAAGGAAACCAGTTGCCATGCGGTAAATTGTTCTGTTTTCAATGCTTTATAACTACTGATTTGAGAGGGATACAAGGTTTGAGTTTCAATTTTCCAAGGGAAGCACTCCGTGGTTCTATGAAAACCAGGTTGAACCAGCCCGGAGTCGAACCCTTGTTTCCCAGCTGTGAGCGTAACACTGTACCACGGCACTGTGATCTCTAGAGTGTTGCCGTCCTTAGAAAACTGCAAGTCTCATTCATGATGCATCCAAAAGGCATTAGAACAACACCTGGTTTTAGGAAGCTAGGATAACTGGAATAGGGCTATTCGTTAACATTAAGATAAAGTAAGGAGATAGCACTTTGTCTTTTAATGAATTGAGCTCGAGCTATTGAAACTGTACCATCCCCACTTCGTTATGATCACGCACGTAGTTTAAGCTACATTTCCATCATTTTAATGTGGCTGATCATTTATCTTGTGACTGTGGTTATGTGAAAACATTGATCATCTTTAGCTCAATTGCAATTATTGTACAGCAAAATTTGCGAACCTAACTAATATACTACTGGTGGTAAACGATCTTATCAGTTAAAAGAATTCTAGGAGGAAGTACTATGAGCGTTGTGCGATAAAACTCTGCGCATCCTGTTATTGCAATTTCTCTTCTCTTACAGATCTGATTCATCAAAGCCCAAAGAGACAACTAGATGACATAGAAATTGATGGATTGTATTTCTAAGCTCCCCTAATATCAAAGAAGATGACTCGAGACGTGTCTTTCTCTGTACGGTGCTGGCAACAAACTGGAGGGGTGCTGTGCTGGCAACAAACTAAAGCTGGTGCTGTGCTAGCAACAAACTGGTGCTGTGCTGGCAACAAACTGGTGCTGTGCTGGCAACAAACTGGTGCTGTGCTGGCAACAAAATGGTGACTTGCGCCACACGGTAACAATTTCACAGAACATCAGAACAGTATCTCGACCGCCGCACAAACTTCAAGTAAATTCTAACAAACCAGACTGCAACTTAGACAGGACTCATAAGCAACGTTTCGAGCTGGGATATATGAAAAAGGAGAAGAGAGAGGATGTATAATTTTTATTGGGTACAAATTAAAACCTCTTAAGTGGCTCGCTGCGATAGGGCACAATTTCAGGCTCCCAGAGGGTTCCCTAACTCACCCAGACCGGATCCCGAGATATTCTAGAAAATTCTCGTATCATTCCAGAAGCGTATTATAGCAAAAATAAACTTTACACCTGGAAAACTTTAAGCTGTGGAACCGAATCTTTCAGTTCTTGCATTTCAAATTCCTCTCCAGCCTGAGGATTGTGCTGCCGAGGCTCGGACAGGAGACCTCGAGCACTCTCCTCGGGGTCGCCCTCTTCGCCATCGCTTTCTGGACTCCGCAGCAGCCGCTGAGTCTGAGCAACATTTTCTTCTTCAGTGAGGGCACCTTCTCGCCCTGAACTCGCTCCACTCGCCGCCATTGAACGACCATCTCCGCCGGAAGAACTCGTCGTTGTTCCAGTTGCCTTTCCAGTGGCTCCAGTTGCCTTTCCAGTGGCTCCAGTTGCCTTTCCAGTGGCTCCAGTTGCCTTTCCAGTGGCTCCAGCTGGCATTTCAGGGGCTCCAGTTACCATTTCAGGGGCTCCAGTTACCATTTCAGGGGCTCCAGTTACCATTTCAGGGGCTCCAGTTGGCATTTCAGGGTCTCCAGTTGGATTCTGAGGTATTTGATTAAGGACGCCCGCCATCACTGCCATGGCTAGAATGAATGACAAAACGAGCCCAATAACTGCAAGGAGATCAGACAAGTGTCAAGAATATAACTAAATATATTGTATTAATAAGGTAGTCAATTTAAACCTCGATCTGGGATACAAGATTGAGAATCCTTCCCTTCATTTGCTCGCCATAGTAAGTAGTAGTGGTGCTGATACCAACGCTTCAGTAACTCAGACTATCTCGCACTGAATGAGTAGGGACTATTTAGTATGGACTTGGGAGAACGGGGAATCTACGCACAAGGTGTGTTCCCACACAAGATCTCCTGCGCATAGAAACTGTAAGTTAAGAAGGAAGAGGATAAAAAGACAAATAAGAAATAGCGAAGAAGGAATGAAAACTGAAAGAAGCAAAGTGGGCACGAAAGATAGAAGTTCCGAAGGCTTATCTAAAGCTGAGGTAGCCTAACAGTGCTTTCCTGGAGACGCTAGTTCCCATAGCTTGCCATGGATACCTTGGAGATATTTAATTAGCTTAGGATAGACAAACCTAATTAATCTAACCCTATTGTCCATGGCCTAGCCTATGCCCCCTCGGGGGTTCCTGGGCATACAAAGTTAAGCAAAAGTTCCACAAAATGATTTTGATTTCGATCCTATCAATTGGATAAAGCCAGAAAACACACTGAGGAAATAAATATTTTTAGATAATAATGGACTGATGCATTACGTACGCAGCAGGCCGCCAGTCACAGAAGAAAGATCACGCATTTTTTTCCGAGGTACATCTTCTTTGTTTTCGGAAGTGGTTCTCTCGTGCGTAGGTTCAACGGTCCTTGCAGTCGAGTCCGTAGCTTCTGTCGCAAAAATTAACACCTTCAGAAGATTTACGAGTCATTGCACGGTCCTGCTCACATGGAATGTGAATAAAATGTTCATGGAGCTCGAATCGGAAGAAAATGTTTCACGACGCTAAAGTAGCCAATCGAGATGGAGCCCAGCTGAAGAAATTTGCTGAGACCTTACCGAACAGATGAAAACGCCGTGAAATGAAACACGGCCAAAACTTTTCTTAGCAGAAAAAATTTAGTTTTTCAATCTTTCCATTTATTTTTACATCGACTTAAAATTTGACCTTAGTGAAGAAGGTCGAGTTTCGCTCACCCGTTTCTTCTCTTTGTTTCTGTTCCGTGTGCTTCATCCATTTAAGCAACTCCTTCCCAAGGCGTTTCTCGATGTCTGCGTCGTCTGCTCGCAATGAAACATTCACTCGAGTCGTGTTCGTACTTGAAGCACGGCGATGGTTAGTTATTGAATGGCCTCATAATTAACCCATTAAGTGCTCGAATTTCATCATGCAAATAGAAAAACTTTTCTTACGACGCAAAGTCTCTCACCATCCAGAAATTTCAGATGGGTGAACATTTATGTAATGGCTTGGCATATCAGACTAGCATAAATTATGTACATAATGGCTTGGTATATTAGACTTGCATAAATAATTTATATAATAGCTCGTTATATTAGACTAGCATAAATAATGTATATAATGGCTTCGTACATTAGACTAGCATGAAGCAAGCAGGATGTGACCATTATTCCAAACAAATCCACCCCTGAACAAACAGTTATTTGATCCGATTTGATCAAACTGCATCAATTGTATTGTCTAACTTAACTTATTACAAAGTGTCGATCTACACATTATTTGGATGTTGTTTGTAGAGCGTCCCGATGGTCCTCCAGCTCAAGGCTTGTTGCTTGTGTTGTTGTAACGCGGGGAAATTATTGCTCGTGTTGTTGTAACGCGGGGAAATTGTTGCTCGTGGTGTTGTAACGCGGGGAAATTGTTGCTCGTGGTGTTGTAACGCGGGGAAATTGTTGCTCGTGGTGTTGTAACGCGAGGAAATTGTTGCTCGTGTTGTTGTTGCTCGTGTTGTTGTAACGCGAGGAAATTGTTGCCCGTGTTGTTGTAACGCGGGGAAATTTTTGAGCTTGCTCTGAGGTGTCCCTGTGGTACCAGTGAGTGAAGAGAGTGAAGATTGTGAGGTGCAAAAAATGGGGTGTTAACGACACCAAAATGCACGAGTGTGTTTGAATCCAGGCAGTACAGCATCGAGCGAGCTCCTTTTAGAGAAGTGAAGAAACTAAAACTGAAGGAGCATGTATCCCTGTATTTAACTTGAGAAAAGTCTACTTGCGTTAATTTGTATTCCTTAATGAACATCAAATTTACCTAAGCCCTTTGGGAATTAAGTTTAAATATCTACAATTATTAATTTCGCTAACGTTTATTTCATAATTTATTATCTAAGCAAGCATAACATATGTTCCAATATTATCTCGCTGAACATCGTATAGGGGTTTGGTTAGGCTAGTGCACGTAAATTCATCATACGAGCGTATGCCACTAATGCTGGCAAATCTAGCCACTATATTAGCGTGTAATCGTAATAGCGCACCACACAATATCTAAAAAATTATTTCAATGCATAATTATTTCCCTACGCTGTTAAAACTATGTGGTAACGAGCTACCGTCCATACAAAAAAAACAACCTCCTACCGTACTTATGGATTCTAGAATCTACTTTCATACGGATGCTGCTAAATGAAGCCTTATTACATACATATGTACACACTCATGACTGTTAGTTTTTCGTACGAAGCAAAATACCTTATCGCCAAAGTAATTTGTTCGGTTTAAGGTTCGAGTCCAGTTTCACTCACCTTTTTCGTTTCTTCGAATTTCCTCGACATGCTTGAACCACTCGACCAGCTTTCCCGTTAATTCAGCTCCTCGCGCTGAGTCGCCTGTTCCAAGGCAAAGCACAGCATTCAGGTGGCATGGTAAATGACGGATACATTGGTAAATGTTATGTATCCGGTAAATGATCGTTGTCACCAGAAAGTTACGCGTAGACCGCCATGCAAGACTTCAAAACGAAAACTCTCCCCCGTAAGTTGTTCAGTCGAGATTTGTCTGTCATAATGCCTGGCCTACGTACTAGCTGGGATCAAACCATGCATGCATGAAGTTTATTTCTCAATAAATTTTGTTAATATTTTAGAGTGTAGTCGGTAGGTCATATACATTCAAAATAAAAATTCGATGGAAAAATGTAGTCCTGTTACGCGTATGAATGTTATGGACACGGCGGAGGGTAGTAAAGTACTAAAAACCAACACTGTAAAGTTGATTAGTTTCTCATTTTAATCCGTCATGTAGAAGTTATTTCCTTTAAAAAAATGTAGAGGCACTATACATATAATTATAAAATTTCATTACCGTTACTTCCGTTACCATCGTTCTTATTCGGTAATATGACCCTCTAGTGTGCACAAATACGGCCGCTACCCAGCGATGGGTTCAAAATTGCACGTCCGTGCCATCAGATGGGGATCGAGGATAAGGTCACTAACATAGTTAATTTTTAAGCGAGTATAGCCTACTGGTGACTGGTTCTGATGAAGAGGCCTAGGGATGCGTGGGAGACGAGGACAGGAGCGTAAGATCTCACCCCCTTACCTGCTAAATGTAACTTCAAAATAAACTGTTAGCGAAGTACGAATAGGCGAAATATCACATAATTCAACTCGCATTTACGCATATTAACTCGCTATTCATCGTGTGGTCAATGGAGGTTTGTTTCTACAGGTGAAATTTACTTTGTCCGTGACCGAAAGCTCGCACTTATTCGATTTGTCCTCCAGAGTATACATGTAGACTTCGAAGATGCAAGTTGGTTGGTATGACATGAAACTTTAACCAATCGGCGTGAGCTCCGCAAGAATACATGGGAATAGTTGTGGCCTGCGAATCTTTGAGGAAGCGAATCTTTGAAAATAGAAGCAGTTTGATACCATCCAGACAATACAAGTGAAGTCCAACAAATTAACTATCACGTACACATCTGTAAGGAAAATTATCTTAATTTTATTATGTTTAGTTTGAAGCCTCTTTGTCCCATGAAATTCTATCTCGAGAGCGCGAATAGAAGGAATCCTCTAGTATACACTAAAGAGAACGGGGAATATACGCACAAGGTTCCACCAGAGAATACTCTGCGCATAGAAACAGCAAGTTAACAAAGAAGAGTAAAAAGAGACAAAAGTATATCGAGATGAATGTGTAAAAATTGAAAGAAGTAAAGTGGGCACGAACGATAGAAGTCCTAAAAGCCTATCCATTGTCGAGGTATCCGTAAGAATAATTAAAACGATAATGGAGAGCCTAAATAGTCTAAAACTACCAACCTCAGTTGGTGAAGAAGGAAATTAGTGTCTAATTCAAGGACAAACACATAATTTAAGAGCACAAGGCTAGAGCAATACTGAGTCTACTAGAGTGCCACGCCACCCTACACTCTTGATAGATGTGGCACATCTGATATGAATCTTACCTGTACCGTAACAACAGAGGACATTAAAAATAATTCATTTTCTCAATCCAACAACACGAGAAGTATAGAAATCTTTCGCAGGCAGCGCTGCTTATTGGGACTATTTTAATAAGAACTACGTCTAATTGAAGACAAAAATTTGGATGCCGTGGATTCTAATTGGATCATTTGTTTCCGAAAATTCAAATATGAACTTAATAGAATATGAAAGAAAATTTGTAAAGACGAATGATTTACTCGTTCTCGTTGAACTGGAAAAAGCTGCATAGTTGAACTCTCTGAACTCATTCCTATCAGGAGCGATACCTGCATACCAATGGCATTGAGGGTATCCATCAGAATCATGCACAAGATCATATTTTTGCAATATATGAAAGCAAAATGATATACGTGGTAACATACGGACAACGTCCCCATCAGTTGTCCCAGTGTTGTCCGGCTGCCCATCCGCCTTTTTAGTTTCCGGATCCAGCATGTCAAGTTTCCACTCCGCCGAGTCTGTGGGTGATATTTTTAGAAGTTATCATTTTTATCTATGAAAATTGAAACTGCTGTAAAAGAATTCAAAATGCATTGGGCTTTACAGGACGGTTGAGTTCTAACGCTTCATATTATTTTATTTTTATTATATTACAAAAGAGAAACTATCACGTCACGCGCAAAGAGTGTTTACCAGTGGACAAGGATTTGCAATCTTTGCGAGGGCGACGGACACTCGAAACCGACACTCGAAACCGACACTCGAAACCGACAAGATATGTTGCCTTTTGACTCTTGCTACGCACTTTTCCATGCGTACACACCAAAACTCTAACTGCTCCCATCAAAAGCCACGAAAATTTGGGATCTTTAGCAATTTTCTTCCTTACCTTTTTCAGCAGGCGCTAGCATCCTACTGTCCATTGACGCTGCTTCTGAAAATTGAATTGTGAAGCAAAATTAAAATTAAATTTCAACTTAATAAATATACCTCATAATATCCAGAAAAAATTAAAAGGAGCAAACATTTTTGTTATCTTTAATACCGGCCTACTAGATACGTGTATTTTGATATCACTCATGTCGAACGGAAAGTTTAGATCAACAGGGAATACATATATCATATATATATGTGTATGCTCGAGGGAATACATATAGCATACGTATATATGCATTCTCGAGGGAATACATATATCACATATATATATATATAAGTATGCTCGAGAGATTACACATAGCACATATATATGCTCGAGTCATAGACTTCCACTGAAATAAAAGTTCTCCAAATATGATCCCAAAACGAAAATGAAGCATTCATAGGAATTAATTTGACGACAATATGAACAAAATAGAAATTGAGGGTTAAATCGTCATCAATAGAATTTTCCATCGAGTGTTGTTGAATCGGTGGTTGGTGGCTTCGGTCCGCGCGTGTCAACAAGACGGAATACACCGCTGACGGTTGGGGAGCAGGTCCAGAATGTGCCCGCCTGGCCCAGAGATTTATGCTTACGTGCCTGGCCCAGAGATTTATGCTT
>VOMN01007234.1:0-17158 GCA_014899125.1 Orchestia grillus
CCTTCCCATTGGACCCTTCCCATTGGACCCTTCCCATTGTACCCTTCCCATTGTACCCTTCAAAGCAACATCACGCGCGTGAACTGTACCCACCAAGTGCTTATTGGGCAGATGCGTGTAGAAGAGTCGGATCATCTGTCTGGTGGAGTACACGGACTCGGAGAGATCGATGTAAGTTTGTGTGTCGTTGAGGTCGAGATACTTGCTGCGGTACTTCAAGTTGAAGGCCGCGAAGGCTCTGGTCAGGCAAAACGACACTCCTGCGAGGGAAGGGAGATTGATGGGTCATATACGTCTAGTGCAATTAAGTGAACTCAGGGTGCTAAAAGCATGTCATCTTTAATTTCTTATTTACATTTTTTGTTCATAAAAAACGTCAAGTACTCAACAAAAATAGAGTACCATATTCAAAGAAAGGGAGAAATGTTTGAAAAAAATGATCATGGACGATAAAGACAAGGTGTACCAAAATTATGGAAACATAATTTTAATGTTCAAAGTAATTTGTTCAGAGCAAAATTGCATCATTAATTTATAGTTTATTCTGAATGATGCTCATTTGTTATTTGAGTTATTTTTTAAAAGACAAAATTTTTAAATAGCTGTTGATTGAAATGCCATCACATCCCGCCATATGGAAGGCAGAACAATTCTTCCATCGCAAAGATATTGGATGTTCATCGTGAAACGGTATTAAAAGTGATGGAAAAGTTTTAAAAAATTGGTACAACCCTCAATCGATCAAGCTAAGGCAGACAACGGTGCGTTTGGGCATCGCAACTCATCAAAAGCACGAGAAAAGTTGAGACGTTCTGCTACAAAAGTGGCCGCAGCGACGAGTCAAACTTAAATGCTTCGACTCTTAAGGAGAATCGTGAGACCTTTCCCTGCAAATGGGGAAAAGAACGAGCTTGCAACCGTTCGTGAAAGAATGAGACTGGACAGATGAGGACATGTCCTCTATCTCATGGCGGTAGGTATGCTGCACAATTTGGTCTTCACTCGTGAGAAAAAATTCAACGTTTAACGAAGTCTCAACTATCAGACTGACGGAGTATTGGTTAGGTTGGGGTCAATGGAAGGCAGAAAAGTAAATCGACGTCAAGCTTCACTGTCTGTGAGGGTGTGGGTTGCGATGACAAATATTGGATGATCTCCATAAAGTTTTTATTCCTTCGCAGACGAAGCTTGAAAACCCGTGTTTCGTTTCTGATATCTTAGAAATGAATTGCTATCGTGGGTACGTGAACACTTTGGTGATGAATATTGGTCTTTCCACAAGACTCTGCTCCATTGCATGGCTCCAAAATTATCAAAGGTAGGATTCAGACACACATTCCGGCGTTCATGAGCAAGGCGAATGGCCCTCCCGCAGTTCGGATCTGAATCCTCTGGATTATTCGGTGCGGTCCAATTTAGAGAGCAAGTTCGGCCGCTTTCCTCAAGCATCAATCAATAATATGAAGAATGAATTGCATCGAAATGGGTTCTGAGCCCACAAAGTACTCTGCGTGGCGCTTGCGAAGCCTTCCAAACACAACTCAGGGATGTTATCAAAAATAACGGAAGCCACATTGAATACAACTCATTATTGTTAACGCATTCTCTACCTAGAATTTTAGAAATTGAAATTTTATCTCCACCGTAATTCATGAGAAGCCTGACAAAATCTGTGTTGTCATAAGTTTGGCGCACTCTGTAATAAGTCAAAATGATTGACAAATGAACCTGATGTAAGTTCGATGAAGAAAATCAAAAAAGGTTATACCATTGAAAAACTATAGAGAAAATGAAGTTAATACTGATCGATAAAATGAATTAAAAATAGTGACTAATAAAATCAAAATTGTGGGTAAACATCCATACGAGTATACGAGAAACTCGTATTCTCGAAAGAAATTTCAAACAGTCGTCAAAAAAATCAAAACAATCAGATAGTAAATTAAAAACTCACCTGCCAAACAAAATATCATATTTCATAACTAACACCATCATCATTATTAGTTTGAAGCTCCCTATTCTCGTGGAATGAGATCCAAAGGGAGCGAGAAGAGAAGGGACCTTCTAGTACAGCAAATAGGGAATGCATAGAGAATTTATGCGCATAGTGTGTTCCCATACAAAATTCCTAGCACTTGGTAACAAGTTCAGAATGAAGAAAAGGCATTGATGAGACTTCGAAGATGGCATGAGCATTGAAAGAAGCAAAGTGGGCACGAAAATAGACATTCTGAAGGTCATTTGCAGCTGAGGTAACCTAACAGGGGATGCAAGTCTGAAAAGCAATGTTCGAGAAAAAGTAAAATATTTTACAAAAAATTGTTATATATACAAGTAAAAACGATTGCTCTACAAAAGATCGCTCAACTTGTAGTAAGGATAACAGCGCTTCAGTGACTCAAACTATCTCGCACCGAACGTGAGGGACCTTTAACCTGTTAACGGTCACCGCTCCTGTGGCCGGCGGTGCATTCACACGGTATGTGTAATCGACAGCGACCGTGTGAATGCAAGAACCACACGGACATCATATGATGTCCATACCCATTAACAGGTTAGTTATAGACTTGAGAGAACGGGGAATCTTTACACGAGTTGCCACACAAGGTCCCTGTGCATAGAAACACCAAGTTAAGACGGAAGAGGCAGAAAAGGAAGAAAAGATAAAGAAGCATCATTAAAAAAGGCATGAAAATAGAAAGAAACAATGTGCACACGAAAGATAGAAGTCCCCGAAATCCTATCTATAGCTGAGGTAACTTAGCCGTAATATAGGAAAGACAAACTTAACTAACCCTATTGCCTACGGATTATNGATCGTTAGAAAAAAAAGAAAACAAGGCTGTTCGATTGCAGTTAAAATGAGAATATGAACGAAAAACATAGATTTCTCAAAAATTTAAAACGGTATTCACCTTCGAATTCGTTACGCAAATGAACCACAAATCGGAAAAAAAATTATTTCATGAGAGTTAGAACATTGTTTAATTGGCGTAATTGGCGTTTGGTGAACGACAAACATCTTCAGAAAAAAAAATCAAATCATGTTGCGACTACAGTGCTTTAAAAACGGATCAGATCGTCTCACCTGAGCGTAACGCCACAAATTGCTTGTCGAGGATGCCACGTTCACTCATTGGCTGGAAAGACCGATAGAAGTAAGGCCTTTCGTGGTCGTCCTTTTCGTCTACACGGACTGTTTGGCTCCTGTGTTCCCCAAGAGTGGGGTCGCGAATTCCCATAGGAAATTCCTTCGCGAAGGCAATGTCCGTGTTAACTGTGGTTCCACTGCCTATTGAAGACCAAGGCTTTATCCACCGAGGTGTCGTGTGCAGCGTGGGAAGGCGCGGTTTGATGACATCTGTGCGGGAGTAACACACAAATACGTACAGAAGGGTCGCAATACAATGGAGTACTCACTCTAAGCAACTCCAACATTTTGAAACAAAAAGACTTTCACTCGCGAATCTCACGCGGAAATATTGAGTAACTATTAAATTGGCCATGGGTAGGTGACGTCCGTTGGGTATTACTGTGTGCGCGGGCCTTCTGTTTTCGATATTGTAAATTTATACCGAGCAGGAGCTCTTACTATTATACAATATACAATTTATACAATTCATATAGTATTCTACATAGGAATTCGACTTCATTGAAACAGATGGTTGTTCCCGCACCCCAGAAAGCTTTACTACCGGATCGTGGTATGTCTAACAATCTTAGTTACGAATTATGAGATAGCCATTGACTCGACTCCCACTGTTTGGAAAATGCAGTACGAGGTGAACGTTTCAAAGAGTATTTACGCATAATTTGAATGAATTTGGTGCGTCTCTCCTCTATAACTCTCCTTTAAGCCTCCTATGAACGATAAAGATAGCGAGGCTGCAAATTAGGATGCAGAACATAACCAAACGAAACGGAAGACGGATTGGGCTCGCGATCTTCCTCATGCCTCTACATAGGCCTAAAACACGTGAGAAATGTCAACCGGTCAAGAAGAACACAGAAATTTTGAAGTGCTACAACCGAAGAGGCCGCGAGTACCCCAAAGTAACCCTTCAGCAGGATCCCTGGGTCTTCCAGTTCCCAGAACAGAAACGAAAACAGCGAATGCAATTTTATGTGAAATAGTAGTAGGTGAAGCTTAAGCCTCTTCATATTCTCCCCTAGACTAACGTCTATGTTTTATGTATAATTATAAGTTAATCTTATATTTTATACGCGTAACTATGCAGGACGGCCACAAAAATTTTCGTTTTTCTCAAAATACTTATAACTCCGTAACTAATAGCCATAGAAACTTCTATGTGGTTTTACTTTTTATGACCATTCAATATAATTTCATCAGGTTAAACCATTCTGCATTTATAGGAATATTTCACGATCAGATAAACAATAAGGGAGTCGTTTTTTTGCCATTACGTGAGGGCAATTCTTAAGACACAATCTATGTTTTAAAATAATGAAAGTAGTAAATGTATAGTATCAAAAAGGAAAAAGGAAGATAATGGAGTTTAAATCAAAATTTTTACTTTTTATTTAAACACAAGATCATACTGCTTCCATAATAACCAATAACCATGTTTTCTAAACATTTTAGAAATCGGACTCTCATTCCTAGCAGTGATTTTCTAATAGTATTTTGAATAGTTTTAGGTTCAATAATATTTTGAATGATGCGATAACGCAATTCTTCAAGGTCGTGTGCAGGCGTTTTATAACCATTTTTGCGATGACCCAGGAGATAAAATGCACATAATCAGATTGGATTGAAATTTTAAAAATTGTAATGGTTCTCTTTAGTTCATTTAGTCCATTTTCCCAATCAGCGAGACAGCACAAGGGAAGGTATTCCGCAACTGTGATGCAGACTACATTATTTCACTCGATATTTAATTTAACTTCAAGAATGCTGGTAAAAACCACAAAAATTATCATGTTGTACCAGCAAAATTTATACTGGATGTCGTCTAGGGCTCGAGCCCGTCTTCAGAAAAATTCAGAAAAGAATAAAACAAATTTAAAATGACATACAGGGTAACGCTGATATCCAGTAGTAACAGGGCCCAGTAAAAAATCTTTACAAATAATTGGCTGCATTTTATTCCATATTGAATGCGCCTCTCAAGCGCCACCAGTCTCTTCCTCATGCGCCACCAATCTCTTCCTCATGCGCCTCCAATCTCTTCCTCATGCGCCACCAATCTCTTCCTCATGCGCCACAAATCTCTTCCTCATGCGCCACAAATCTCTTCCTCATGCACCACAAATCTCTTCCTCATGCGCCACAAATCTCTTCCTCATGTGCCTCAGATTTCTCATCTCTCCAACGATCACTGAAGAAAAGCACCCACCTCGTTCTCGCTGAAGCGTTTTCATATCAAAGGTTGATTATCTGTGAAGGAATTATATAAAGTTTTAGCAATATCGTTCAGGAGTTTATAAAAGGTTTTTACCACAACATTGAAAAAATAGAAAAGAGGGAAGTAATTCATCACGCACATTGTACTGGGTGGCGAAAAAGTCGCTTCAGTATTTTGAACATTCATGACTAGTGCAGCTATAAAAATAGCTTACACACAGAATGAAAGAAAATCTAAGCTTTATTTAAAAAAATAACACCCCTTAAATGTTCTCTAGCATTATTTGAACACAAGCGTATGCTATGTATAGTATTTTCCATTACTTCATCCAAAATATCTGGAATTACTCTGTTGATGTATTCGATGTTTTTTAATTCAAGGATAGTTTTGGGCATATTGATGCTACCCTTTCTTTCGAGGTACTCTCATAGGAACGTTGCCCAGTCGACGTAGTTTAATCTGCTGGCACACTCAATGAAGCTCGTTGAATTACACATTCATTTCGTACCGTACCAGGTCTGTCAGAGCGTTCTTTGTCTGCTGTCGAGCTGAAAACTCTGAATCTTGAAATCATTGCAATAATCTAACGTTGCGAAGGCCTTTGTTGATCAAATGTTCTTACGGAGTTTCTCCGCAACTGTAACGAACGATCCATTGCCAGAGAAATAGCTTTCCACTATCTTTGGTCGTTGGTCCTTGCTGTATTTCGGCATTTTCGGGAAATGATAATCATCTGACTTCCGCTTAGAAAGTATGCTTTGAATCCATTTCATTGTTATAAAATAAAATTTCAATATTTTCTCTCATTTTCGATTTAAACAATTTTTTTTCCTGTATTATCATAGCTGTGTAATAAATGTTCAAAATGGTAAAGTGACTTTTGCGCCACCCTCGACAAAGTACGGGCGGTAATGTACGCGACTTGCTACAGAACTAAAACTAATGATCGAATGTATGAGAACTTTAGACTGGGTAAGATGAACAGCTGCAAGTTTAGCCTAACCATAACATGAATTAAATTAGCCTAATTTAATTTAACTTCAAGAATGCAGGTAAAATCCTAAAAAATTATCATGTTGTACCAGCAAAATTTATACTGGATATCTCGGGCGCGAGCCCGTCATCAGAAAAGTTCTGAAAAGAATAAAACAAATAAGAAACATAGACATGTTTCAAGGTAAAGACTAACGTTTCAATTATGACTGTTTTAAGACGAGTTGAGACATTTTCTGACTGCCTAAAATAGAATTATACCAAGGTAAATGTTTTAAATCCTTCTATGAATATGTCGATCACAACTGTCTATGGAGTGCAGCTGTGACGAGTCCAGAAGTATCGGGAGGGGACGGGGGGACACACCCCTGTGCTCAGCGAGGCTCATCTCTGCCGATCTCGCTCTCGAAGGCGTGCCGGAGTATGAAAATTTTTAGTGTAAAGCTCCTTAGCCTCATGGAACGCGATCTCATGAGAACGAAAAGAAGGGACCATTTAGTATAGACTTTAGAAAACGTAGAATCCATGCATAGGCGTGTTCCCACGCAAGATCCCCAGTGCATAGAAATAGCAAGTTAAGAAAGAAGAGGGAAAAAAGATAAAGAATTATCAGCAAAGAATGCATGAAAAAGAAAAGAAACGGCGCGAAAGATAGAAGTCTCGAAGGCCTCTCTATAGCTGAGATAACAAAGAGCATAGGATAGACAAGCCTAACAAACCTAAGCCTATTGTCTAGGCCTCTAGGGCCTATCCTATGCCTCCTGAGCGGCTGTAATATGTACATTTGTTACCAAGCATATGTCACTGTAGTACTCGACGCATCTTCAGCACGCAACATTCTTCGCTCTCAGCGTTTACTTCACACTAAAAATATCTTATCGGTATATTCTTTCGGGTGAATCGCCAGCTTTCCTTTTGATATGTAACAAAAATCGTGAAGACCAACTGGACCACACCAGCAGAGCGCCTCGCCACTGAGCTGAATCAGTACGTTTGAAGGTCTGAATCTGGCATTGTACCGTCGGTGCATGCTCGAGTTCAACAGGGTGATACAATTTGAGACAATAATTCCTCTTTCAAGAAGATTTTCAAAAAAATTAACTCAAATTATCAAAAATAACTACGGCCAACAGTTAAAAGTAGGCCTGAAAGTTTCAACGACTACCACTGACAGCTAAGCACGTTTGCCGTGTCGTAGTGGCTAATTGATGCGCTAGTTACCAATTGACTAGTTATTTTAAAGCTCCATTTTTATATGAAATAGGATCCAAAAAGAGCGAAGAGAAAAAAAGAGGATAAATTAGTATAGACCGTGGAAGACGTGAAATCTATGCACAGGTGTGTTCCACCCCGTATTCCCAACGAATAAAAACTGCAATTTAAAAAAAGAACAGGAAGAAAAGACTAAGACGAGATAGCGAAGAAGGTATGAAAATTCAAACAAGCAAAGTGGGCATGAAAGATAGAAGTCTGAGGTAACATAACAGTGCTCCCCTGAAATCGTCTGTCCCCATAGCAAAGGATAAACAAATCTAACTAACCAAATCCTACTGCCTATCCTACGCCCTCTGGGGAGCGTCGCGGCAAATTCTCGTCTCAATTAGGACCTTCCCGTCGTTAGGCACCGATGTGCGAGTCATTAACCATTCTGTCATGAATTTCTGTTTTTAGGCAACGATATGCGAGTCATTAACCATTCTGTCATGAATTTCTGTGTTTAGGCAACGATATGCAAGTCATTAAACATTCTGTCAGGAATTTCCGTCGTTAGGCAACGATATGCGAGTCATTAAACATTCTGTCATGAATTTCCGTCGTTAGGCAACGATATGCGAGTCATTAAACATTCTGTCATGAATTTCAGTCGTTAGGCATCCACATGCGAGTCATTAACACGTTGACTTCGATTCTTCACACAGGTAAAATTACATGCCGATAAATATCGCCACCTTGAGTTTAAAAATGAAGGATTTTTGGTTACTCTATTAATTTTCTTTCTAATCAGAACTAGCTTATTCGATTGATGAACACAAATTTGAAGAAAATTCGAAAATTTATATTTATGCATGATAGTGCTTTGGTTACATTAGGTTAGGTTAGATGATCGCGGGTGCCATATATGATCCACTTCGGAGTCAACATGTTAAGTTAACGTTTTAATTCGCTTCGTCTGACGCGATTTTATCTACGTCTAGTGACTCAGCAAGGCCTAATTATACATCATAGCATTAATTCTAACGCTACTATTTAGATAATTGTTCTACAAAATCAAATAAACGAGGGAAACAGAACACGTAGAACAGGTGACAGAACCCGTCATATTGAGAATTTAAGCCTTGAATTCAAACCAGCGAAATATTTACATTGCCTGCATGATAGGGGTCTCGTGTAACGGAGTAGCCTATCGATATTATAGTCACAAAACAAAATTTCATTCCTTTAAATATCTTTGAATAATGAGGGATGATTTTCTAGGTTTGAATTAGTAGTGAAATCGTTATTAAAATGAATAAAAAAGGTTACATTCGCGTGAAAATTCATTCGTTCATCACAAAATTTACCTAGTACTTACCAAACATATAACCGACTCAGACTATTCAACGTAATGGGCTAACATCGTCGACTACCAGGTAAAATATTTCAGATAACCTACTACTTCTTATGCCATGCCTTGCCTTCACCCACTCGAAAGACAGCTGAGCGCATCAGTGGGGGCAGGGCACCATCATGTCATCAAGGGACTTCGTCTTTTTCTTCTTTTCTGTCTAAGAAGTCGGAAAGTGAAGGTTCGACTCAGCATAAAATGTTCGTATTGAAATTTCTGAGTACACGTTTTCCAAAGACACGGGCGACTTCGGAAATCATTTGTAGTTGATTTTGATTCGGTTTTCAATTGTTCAGCATAGAATATGTATGTAAAATTCATATCCATTTTAATGGGCTTAGACCTCATCACTAATGCTGTGAAAAAATTGTAGAGGTGTTAGAAAATATGACCTATCTATTCTTAATAAGGTATTTAGTATTTTATTCCGTTCAATATTTTTTGCAATAATTCAAACCCTAATACTGATTTTTTCGAAAGCTATGCTAAAAGAAGCATAAATTAGCTATTTTCTTTGATAGGCTAAACTATAAATCTACAATTACTTTGAAAAGAAATTTCTGGTCCTATAATCATCATTAAAAGTCGTCTCCTCAGAACTCTATAGCAAAGTCACCGGAAAAAATAAGGAAATTATTTTTGTGAAGTGAACGGTTAGTCAAGCGCCAATGACGAAAGAGAAGCATTCATGAGGAAAATTTCACGTCCAGTGTGAGACCATCAGAAAAGTACGTCAAGGAAAGACCGTGATCAGAAAATAATCAAGGACGAAACATTGATAAGAATCGTGAAGACGATACATCAAAACGATCGGCGAGTACTAACATACGAGATTAAAAAGATAAATATTTTTCCATCCAAAAAGCCACAATTGAAAGGGTAGACTCTGTTCTGTTCCAAGCTGCATGAATGACGCTCTATAAAGATAACATTGAATAAAATATGGGACAAGATACCCGTGATTTGTGCGTGTTACATTGCAAGACTTTAGTAACTACGGCAGGCAGTGATAGGTAGAGGGAAATATATGTATTGATGTCCATCATCGAGTTGGTACATGTTTGTATTCCAACAATTTATCCTTTACACTCAAAGCGGACTTACCAGTATATGTTCCATATAAAAATAATAATATATATAGTGGGATAATTAAGAGCACTATTGGTAAATACGATTATGCACTCTTTTATAAGATTCATGACTGTGATGATTTATAATGGAAGCATCTTCGATATTTTTATGTTGCCTATATGAATGCAACAAGAAATGACCAATACATTTTTTTCCACGTGTTAATAGCCTCTGGGCATAAAGCGTTAATGTGAAACTCACTTTTGATTATCATTTTTTAAAGATAAAATTCATTCGTGGGCCGTTAACAAAGTGCATAGTAATACTCATTGAAAGAATCAGAACAAGTGTTGTTGTATTCTTGCTGTGTGAAAAACCGAATTATAATTTGAACGATCTTTTCAGTTCTTTCTCTATATAAGGTAAGAACGTGTAAGAATTATGTGATAGCAGTTTTGAAAGGTGGGTGAAAAATATTTAACTTAGGAAAAAGATGACGTGTAAACACTCATGGATTCTGAGAAAGTTTGTGCAATCTTCAATTTATTTTATTTCGACATTATTTGGTGGCAATGTTCCCATCACCATTCTGAACGTCATTGCGAAGTGCCTTTCCAGCAAGCCTTAACTTAACAAATTGCTTTTTCTGCATTTGATTGAAATGGATCTTAAACAAAAGTTATTTCACAATCACTGAACCTATAATGATTTTTTCTTGAAAATTGAAGGCGGAGTGATGACGACTGTGTTTGGCTTTGAGAACACGGGGCTGATTTCTATCCCACAATTCAGGCGATGGGAGTGTCACAGGCGGTCTCTTTCTCTGGCAAAGCGAAAAACACTCATGAAACATGCATCACTCAGTCACGAAATGATGGAACCGTAAACTAAACTTCAACTTCAAGTCCCTTTTTACTTTTCTCAACTTTTTTATTAATGCAAACATTGGGCCGATTGGGCTACGACCGATTGCGCTCACTATTTTCTACGATGGCGTTCAACCCTTAAAGCACTGCTTTCAATTTCTACTTTAATCACGGGCCCATACCTTATTTACCACAAGAGTTTTAAAAATAAAAAACGACATTGACTGCATAAGTTATTTAATATTACTACCGCAATCAGTTGCGTGAAATGGGCAGCTATAGCTTGATTAAAGTTCTGCGAAGAGCTCGAGGATGGTCGGTAACTGCGGCTGGAAGCCTTCCAGCAAGAAATTACTCGCTGATTGCTCTAGAGCAGCTCCTGCTGACGGTTAATCGTTTGATTGAGCCCCTGTAACAGGTAGCAGAGCGAGCGTAATGACGCTACTTCCCAGTCGCCTACGGTCTACTTCGTACTCAAAATTTGTAGTTAGGTTCTCTGACTGTTTTCCGGTCTGTCCATTTGTTTTTGTTCTAAAATATAGGATCATTCTCACACAATTACAAAGCTAAAATTGTTTTTTGAACACTGCAATCGTGAATTCGAAGAGTTGTATTAGCCTTCTCCTTGTTTTGTTTTTAACGAGCTACGGCTGACTTTTTGCACAACGTTTTAAAAAATAGTCGGTGTTCGTACGTTCTTCGAACGGCTTACTTTTTGGCCGAACCACGAAGATTTTAAAATTATCGGTATTCTTACGTACTTCCTGCAAATCGTGATGGCATCACTGGCCTCATGAATTTGATCAAATATCGAACCATTTCTGTAAATGTTTATTTTCGCACAACCAATATCATTGAGTAAAACCTTCATCGTTTACTTCGAGGTGGTTTCACCTGAGTTTTGACATCGCTCAGAGTTAAAAATTTTGAGCAGCTTTACTGGATATTGTACATGTCCTTTAATTAAGGCTTTAGGTTGCGATGCACGAAGAATTTACCAGCCTGGCGCTTGGGACCTTTCGATTTCACTTATTATCGATGATTCACTGGCAGCGCTATCATTTCCTTCCATTAAACTTGTTATTCAGAGTTGAATATGAGGTCAAAGCTTCTAAACGTGAAATTGTTCAAAAACATTTTGCACTACTGTTCTTTCAGAACAATATTTTCAAGGTCGTAATTTTCTGGAACTACCGATTAATCATAATTTAAAAACGGTCAATAGCGTCTTGTGATGTTACGACAGACGCTGCAATGTCAATTTGAGGAACTTCTTAATGTAGTATCGTAATACAAGATCTTCGTTCCTCTGGATATTTCGAATGCCTTTTGAGTTTGTAAGATAAACTGTATAGGATAAATTTCTCTTTATCACTCATCCAATATTTTTCATATTAAGCTTAATTGTATAAAATTATATATATATTCTTTGAAAGTTCAATATTTTCAGATTACTTTCAGCCCTATTGTACCTACCCACGCTGCAATAATGTCAAAAAATCATGATCACCGACATTTCGCTTCTGTCATCACCGGCCCCCACTCGGATCAATACATAAGTGTGTAAATTGCTCAAAGCTTCAGACTTCATCAGCTGCAAGTACCATGGGCTGGCATGACCTCGCTCATTCCAGTCAGTCACAGCAGGGTGAGCCATCCCAACCCAGGGTAATTTTTTGGCCGGGCCACCTATAATTATCTATTATTTTGGCCGCCTAAACTCAAATATCGCGTCCGGATAGTTGATTATCGACGGGGCGGCAAAAGGTTAGATTGGAAATTTGACAGTATTGAAACGGGATTCCTTTTTCTCAGCTCCTATCTCTCATACACTGTGACACGCAAACCGCTGTTCCTGAATGTACGACGGTTATGATCTGGTGAACTGTTTTCTACTAATGAACAATACGTAAACCTTATTCATTCAGACACAGTTGACATATAATACATCGTTGAGCTTTCAATGTCTCATAACTACTGACGTGGGGGTGACGTCAGAAATGTGAAATTTAGGCTTCCTTTTCGCAGGAAACCACTTCAGGGTTCCGAGAAATTCAGTTTGCTCGAGCAGGGAATCGAAGTCTCACCCCAAAGCTGGGAGCGTAAGACGGTGTCCGCGCTCCACAGAGTTCCATAAGTATGTAAGTGGTCGCTGCGTGAGAGGCCACCCAACACATATGCTTTATGAAACCTTGATACTCCTCCTACCTATCATTCAGTTTCTGCATGGTCGTCTCGCTGAACCAAATTTTACTTTTAATATATGCTGGGTCTGCTATCTCGGTTACGTCCTAGAATTGAAGACAAAAATACGACGTTCCACGTAATGCAGCACATTGTACTTACCGTATATCTCGGACCTACCTCAGCAGAGGTCACTCGTCCGGGCCACATAAGTGAAAATATTCAACGATGATGATATGATTAAATAAATGTCAATACTTTATCAGAAACCAAGTATGGGTTGCATCCGAGGGTTTCTCAGCTGATTGAAACACGATTATAGAATCGAATGTCAATACTCTTGTTCAAAATGCATGTATGCACATAACTTTTCAAATAAATTGACACAGGGAACATTCTCAACAAATATTGCACATTAGTTTTTGCGTTGGGTGTTTACCAAAGCTTCAATTTTTATTTGTCGCCTAGCTCGTCCAACGCTTTATGGTAGCAAGTAATCACCTTTATTAAAATATGAAACGATATCACTTTAACAGCAACAATTTACGTCAGATTCTATAACATGAGCTCCAAGTTCTGTTTTTTGGGGTTTGAAATTGCAATCTCTGAGAGCGTTGTCCAAACTTGGATCCGGTGTCGTACAAATTTGATTTTTACGGATTACTATGAAAATTTTCTGGGGGAATCTATGCAATCAAAATTTATGAGTTACATCATATTCAGAATTCTTCACGAATAAGTATCACCTGCGTTGGGTTTAGCCAGAAATAACATAAGTACGGAAACTAGTTAGACGTTTATCTGCAAAACTGCAAATGCACCTGTAGCACTCAGTTCTCAATAAGCATCGAGTTTACTAGTGGCTGCTGAGTGCTGCTTTGTGTGGACTGCGATGTAGCGACTTCTCACGGGAATTATCGACGTGCGTGACTAGATGGAAGTATATCTCGCTCTAAGCGTAAGATTTTTATAGTATTATTTTCATGGAAAAAGTTGCAAAAGAAACTTGTTAATTGTCAGATTGACTATCAAATTCACTCGTGGGAATTGAATAGACAAAAAAATTTATCCTAATTGTGGACCTGATTTGAGCAGTTTAATGACAAAGTAAAATTTTGTTGAAGAACGCAAAATATGCAGACTTCATTGACAGATGATACCTTTTAACTACAGACCCTGGATGCGAATATCAATGCACTAGTTCTTTTCCCTAGGTGAGCCGTATGGAGTAAAATGTTGAACACGGCACCAATTCACGAGGCACAGTCTTATTAGCCTGGCTTCAAGAGAATACCAGAGCGGTTTGATGTCGGTCTGCACACACGACGGTTCTGGAAGTTCAAATGCACAGAATCGATGCAGAGCGATTGGCAGCACGCACCCTAAGATTTAGACGCTAAGCTTGGCCCCCAGCGCTCCACCTCCATTAAACTTAATGTCGAGGAACGCTTGCGTGGCCCGCTCCATCATAGCTTGCGACAGGCTCTGGTGCACCAGTACCTCGCAAAGAGAGGGTTAACTACCTAACCAATTTTATAACCCAAACTCAACGATGGCGTAATACGCGCGCTATGCGATGCCTGAAGTTAAAACGTACCACTGCATTGTACGCCCATTTCACGGTGTAAAATACTCCTCTATGTTACGCAAGTGGAAAACAAATTTTGAATAATGCCGTGGCCAGAAAAAAATGCAGAGTGATCGGTAGTCCCGTATTTTGCAATACTTGCTGTTTTTTCATACATTGTAATGTTTTGCCAACTTTTTTTAGTATGTTTTATGATGTACGAGCATTAACTTATTTTTTCGTTTCCCTTTCAGTTTGACAATATTTCATTTGAAATTTGGAAGCACAGTAAACATGGCAACAGTTTCCACACAGCTCCTTGTGAAGTAAGTTGATGCAGTTGTCTGGCGGTTTGAGAAGCGGGAGGCGAATGCAGGCACCCATGTCAAATTGAAATAAAGCTTCACGCCAAACATTTACACTCAGGGAGGTGGAACCATGACAGAACGCTTTCTATGCGTACGCAGGAACGCAGAATATGTCAACAGGAGCAGGACGCGTTTAATCTTATGAGTAAAACAGAGACCGAAGAGAACATGGATAAAGTTCATTCTGCTACACTCTTAAGTGATGTGAGGTGTCGAACTCGTAGAGCGAGTGATGACAAAGCTATGAAGCAGGCAGCTGATGTACAACCACGAATTAATTTAGATTGACTTCAGCGCAGTAATAGCAGTACATGTACCATTGATTTAATGTGAGTACGGCAACATAGATTTTATAGATTTTATTCTTCAAAGTATTGAATTTTTTTAGCGTACTACTGATCATGAAAATACTCTGTAATAAGATTTTTCAAAAGCATTGTATTAGGAAGCAACTGCTTTTGCAAATGATTTCAAAAACTCTCATTGAGAACTGCATCACAAATTAGGACTCAAGATTAGGTCTCTATAGCGGACACTTCTTGAAAAAAGGGAACTAAGAGATAGGTGAAAGATAACAATTTTATGCTATTCGTGTGATTTAGTAGCTGGACCTTGGGTGAATTGAAACACGGGTACTTTTTTAGGGCATCCGTAACGACGCCCACAACCTCTACTTTAATTGACCGTTAATGCTCCGCCTCGTTGTGAAGGGAGGGGCGTTAGGAGGACGCTTCCGCCCGTGTCTTGCCCAAATGCACATCTCAATCAAACTTTGGATTACCTGTGTGGAACTCTCGCTAGAGAATGTGAACGATACAATTTATGCATAGTTCAAAATTTAGTATACATTTTTTATCACGACTTCTTGCAAAAGGGACAAATTACACAGTTTTGACTCCGGGTCAGCTATATTCAATACAAAATACATTACTTATACATGTTAATTTGTTCAAAAGCTTGTCGCCCTCTCACTATACGGAATTCCCGCTTCGTTATCTACGCTCCTCTAATGTTTCGAATACGCCAGTTCGGAATTTCAATAGTTTTCAAGCTTCACCGAGCATAATTTTTTTAGGAGCATGCCCCAAGGCTTCAAAGTAATTACTCCGCATACTCCTACAGCCGCAGCCGCTTCGCCAAATCTGAACCTGATCTACATTAATATTTTGGTGACGCCTGAGTGGTCAGCACGAAGCTTCTGACCTCAAAACTGAAGGGAGCTGTGCTGTCTCTATCCTCATTTGATAGTATTGAAGTTGAAACTTTCGTAGGTTTTACCGATCATCTCTGGTATTGGAATCATCATTAATTGCACATTGGCTACGTCTCTCTCATGAACACGAGCAAACCAATACCTTCAGTTTCCTTCTTTTCCAGTATAATAGTATTGCTCACACCCGAAGACTAAAAATCGAAAGTTGTATGCAACTGAGAGATTTTTCTGGTATCATTCGGGATACATAGCGTGACTTTTGCCCATAACGAATATGTTACAATTATCTCCCCATTAGTTAGTTAAATGCATATAAAAATTCTCAGAGTAGATTCTCAGCTTACTTCTAAAATTAGCCCCATTAATGCAGAGCGTCCATTTCTTATGCTTACTTAATGGTAATAATAGCGAATAAAAACGATGGTAACGGAAGATAATGGCAAAAGAAGACTTATTGATTATACAATAGGCTTACATCTCTCTACTGGAATAACTTGTACATGAAATGTAAAAATGATGTAAAGTCAATTTGCTTTTTATTTAGGCTATTAGTACTCCGAGGCTTTTGGCCGTCCCCTTGCGGCATCACATTCACCGTCCCTCGTAGCAGGGCAATATTTCCCCTCCAATTTTATGGGTAATACGAACGACGCACTCACGACTGATATCTAAAACAATTATTTCCTCTTTCTTTGAATGAATTTAATGAATTACTGTGCTAACAACAAGCTTCTGACTACATAGAGCTTAGCCGCATTGTGTGTACTGGATGTGTGTATATTGAATGTGTGTGTGTACTGGATGTATGTGTGTACTGGATGTGTTTGTATGGAATTGTGTGTTTGTACTGGATGCGTGTATACTGGTGTGTGTGTGTGTGTGTGTAACTATATATAGTAACATACTGAGCTGCAACATCGATGGC